>PVLD010005754.1:0-108336 GCA_004027595.1 Dinomys branickii
AAAAGGCCTGGGCTGGCAGTTGGTCATGCTGGGCAAATCCCAAATCCTGTGTAGTTTCATGTTGCCCTTATGGGCAGATAAACAGGACGATTCAAGGAAAATTCAATCTCTCCAGTTAGAGGTAAATTACATTTCAGGTCCAGAGGGGTTAAAGGACTTCTAAAGATGTCAGAATTAGCTATAGCACTAGGTGTATGGCTTATCTGCTTTGCTAAACATTTCATTTGTGTATTCCTTATTCCCTAAAGAATTGTTAGTGCCTTAGTCTCTGACAACACAACTGCAGTCTTTACTTAGCATCCTACTCTCCACTCGTGTGTGCACAAATTTCCTTTTCTAAAGGATACAAGTCAGAATGGGTCAGAGTTTAAGTTTTCTCCCAGGATGCCCTTGTTTTAGCTAGTTATGTGGGCCACAGCCCCATTTACAAACAAGGTCACAATTCTGAGGGACTGGGTTCTAAGGCTTGGACATGCACACATTTTGGCAGGATGATATTCAACACAGAAGCGAGGTTAAGTCTACATGGGCCCAAATTCAACAAACCAGGTGGTTCTCAGAAATGGTGGCCTCATTGAAAGGTCAGCATGGACCTCTCTGGGCCCATTTCTCAAATTCTAATAATTAAAATTAGTAACTTTTAGCATGTCAGAAACTGATCATAACCACACATCTAAGATTTTCAACTCATTATCTGTGCGGTTTTTACCTGAAGAAGTTTTACAGTGAGCAATTTCTTCCTCTGGTGTGCTCAGCACATTCACCCTCAGAATCAAGAGTTACAACTTATTCCGAAAGCAGTAACTTATGCCAATTAGATTTTTGCTCAGTTACCATGTTGCTACAGTTCTGGGCCAGGAGACATTGAAAAATTATCTTAAAATACATTTTTATGTCACACTGGAGTATTTAAATGAACAAGATTCAACAATGATTCATCATTCAGGGAGAAAAATGATTCTTTGACTCAGTAAAGCTGCAACATTCACAGATGGACACTCAAATGTCACCTAAATGGATGGCAGTGTGGGAGGCTGGAGGGGTGAACTGGACAGCAACAGGCTGACCACCTGCTCCTCAGAAGAGGGGACTGAGCCCAGAAGCATCCCTATCTTGTCCCACCCAACATGTGGATTATGCCCTGGGTGGGAGGTGACTCGGAACTGAATCCTAGCTCAGAAAAGTAGGAGCATATAAAATCAACAGAACATTTTAATGACATGCATTTGTTTTCAGATTAAATAGTTCTTAGAAGAAATTCATACTAAGGACTATACACATACTTCTTTCACCTCTTAACTTTCATGGTGGCTTCATATCAAACAAAACCACCACAGTAAACTGGAACCAAGTCACTTCTGGTTAATATTATATTTCAGAAGGTGAGAGAACACTGCCTACTTCCTGATCTTTGCTCCACCTTGAGGAAGTTTTCAAGGTCTTTTTCTGTGTGGCATGGAGTTCCTGTGGGACGAGGCGGTAGCTGGGCCAGTGGATTTCTGCCCTTCCTCTCTTCCTCCTCTCCTCTACCTTACCAACGACCCAGGCCTCCATCTCCATGAGGAAAATTGAGGAAGGAATTTAGGAAGCCCCGTGAAGCTGGGTGTGGAGAAGAGACCTGCTGATTTTCATGACCCTCTAGCATTGCTTTAGTTTCCGATACAGCAAGCCATCATGGAGGGTAAATACCTGTGATTTCATCACCAGTAAAAGTCACTGGTACTTTTGTATCACATTTGAGATACAGCAGCCCTCTCCCTTCCATCACGTCTAAATTTTCTAGAGGTTGACACAAACCTGACTTTTATTTAATATATTAATCAAGAAGAACAGATCACATATCAGATTTTGTGCATGTTTTACACTACTTTTTCCTTTTTTTTTTTTTGGTACTGGTAATCAAACTCAGGACCTCTCCCTTGCAAGGCAGGTGCTGTGCTGCTGAGCTAGATCCCTGGCTATACTAATTTTGTAACTATACTCATTTCCTATTGCAGCAGCAACAAATTACCATAAACTCAGTGGCTTAAAACAACGCAAATTTATCATCTTACGGTTCTGGAGGCCACACATCCAAAATGGATCTCCCCCCCCCCCCGGCTCATCTCAGGGCTTGGGCAAGTATAGCACCGGGGTGTTTTCAGCTTCTGGGAGTTCCTCACACTCCCTGGCTCCCAGCCCCTTTCTGCTTTAACAGCCAGCAGTAGCAGGTGGGGTCTGTCTCCCACGGCAGCACTTAGACAGGCCCCTGTGATGACACTGGGCCACCCACAGAACCTACAATGATCTCTTCATGTCCAAGACAGCTAACAGGATGGAAACCTAGTCTTGTCCCTAACCTAAGTCCACAGCATAGTCACAGGTTTGGGGAATTAGCCCATGGACGTCTTTGGAGCTTCATCATCCTGCCAGATGGATGGATGGAGGGTGGGTGGATGACTAGATGGACAGACAGGCAGACACTCAGAAAGAAGGTGAAATTGGATAAATGGTTTCCTTCACAATACTCTATGCACAATGCACATTTTGTGCTTTCAGAAGCACCATCCTGAGGCAGGTTCCTCAGGCTTCTGAAGACCAACACAATAGGTTAACAACTGCTACTCCAAGGCAGCAGCACCAACTACAGCCACTGCTCCCTTGAAAGAAGTCATTGCCACCAGAGGTCTTGCCCGGTTTCTCTTTAGCTCCAAGGACCTTGGGCTATAAGACTTACTGCCATCTTGTTCTGGATGGAGAAGCCAGGTTTTGGAGTGTAATGACCAAAGGCCCTAGATAAATGTGATCATGATGTACTGCAAACAGGTACTAATAAAAATAAAAACAAACCATCAGGAAGTGTTGATACACTGTGTCAACTTGAGAAGTTTAGAAGTTTACCTCAGCAGGAGAGCCAGAGTCCTTACTGGGTAAGCATCCTTGTCCTGTGCAAGAGGAGGGAAGGGGGATGGTGTGAGGGCTGCACCCGCCCTGGGGAGGGCAGCCTGCTTACAACATAAGGGGAGAAAAGAGGCTTGTTCTCCCCCTTTTGCTCTTGCTGCTTTGCTGTCTTCTGCCACCTTGAACTGTTGCCTCTGCCATGTGCCACCCTGCCTTGGAGCCAGCTGAGTATGGACTGAAACCTCTACAAACAGTGAGCTAAACAAACCTTCTCTCTTTAACTTGAGTGTCGGGTATTTTGCCTCCGCAATTACAGAAAAGTAACCAAGACACTATCCAAAGAAAAAAGCATTATTTGATTATCAGAAAAAAAACCCAGTATTTTCAAAAGAAGGTCTTGTGGAGGCAGGCGGTGGACTCCAAAACCTGCCAGGAACTCAGGCCAGTTTTTTTTTCTTTAAATTAAGTGTATTGGTTCAATCTAGATATACACAATAATCTTATTCATCACAGGGAATGTGTACCTGTGTATGTACACAGAGACATATTTATGATTCATTTGTAGTATCTGAAGAGAAAAATAGTCTCATAAATTCTGGAACCCAGTTCTATTTCTCAGAGCTGCCTCAGCCCCTTTCCAACAGCCCTCTGTTCCTCACGCTCTGCTTTCTTCAATTTCAGAGCACGCTTCTAAGAGGCAAATGCAACGATGAGTTTCCCCACTCCATGAACCCTGGCAGCCCGTTAATTTCCCCACCTGTTTACAGGGTTCTTACCTCACCAAGAGCTCGGCTGTTGCTAAGGTGTGGGGCAGTCTTCAGATGCCTCCAGCATCAAATACTCCAATTAAGCTGCTCTTTAGGGATCTCAGCTCATTATGCAAATCACTTGGGGAGCTGCTTCAGGACTGCACTAGGCAGTGTTCCTTGTTTAAACACTGCCGCGCCCCATCCAATCCCTCTCTGAGTAGTGAGAGCTGCATCTTGACTTCTAATGCTGCTCCAGTAACTTGACTAACCAAAGGACACATCTGAATGAGATGAGTGAAGCGGCCACATTTGGCTCATTTTCACTCAGCAAGGTGTTTGAGACGGCAGTGCGAAGAAACACGAAAATAAACCCAACAACATAAAGAGTTGCTATTGGCAAAGTCAAGCCTGCGGGGGATACCCCCAAGTGACTGGCACCACTTGGGTGACTTTTAAAGGTTTGCCAAGGGTGTGTGAGCCATCACGCCCTGTGTGCCTGTTTCCCAGCAGCAAGTAGCCTGCTGCATAAGCCTCCCTGTGACTCCCTGAGACAAAGGAGCAGGGCAAGGTGGCCCGCCCCACTCACCAGCCACCAGTCTCCCATGCACCATGGTGGTACCTACAATGCTCTTCCTGCCCGGTGTTGAGACAAGCAAAAAAGAATGGGTGTTCGGCTGATTCGGCCTCAGTCTGAAGGTCGGAGGTCATTTCCCAGAACTTGCTACTGCTGAGGACCTGCTAGATCAACACAAAGGTTACCAGTGAGGTCTCTGACCTGTGGGCCTCACAGAAGAAGCAGGGAAGGGTCCAAGGCTGTTTGGCCCACTTATTTCTCCTTGATGAACTGGGAGAATTGAGTGGCTCAGACACAGTGGGAGACTCAGATTTCAAGTGGCAAACAGTGTGTGATGATCTGGACCCGAAAGGATGGGTTAGGGGGTGCAGTTAGGCTTGGTGTTCTCAACATGCTTTGCTGCACCCCAAAAAGTCCACTCTGTGCACACAGCCAAAGGAAAACGGATTTATGACAAAGACTGTGTGTTTCAAGATTGCACAGGGTAGTAGCCGCTGAGTTCCAGTCAGAGAATTCGGGAATCACTATATATATTGAGGGAGAAGGGTTTTAAAAATGTCCCATGGGAAATACTGAATTGGTACTTATCTAGGAGGGGAAGTATATATAGATATATGGGAAAATATTTTTCTGTTATTGTATTGCTAAATATATATATATATATATTTAATGTGCGTAAGATATAAGTATATATAAACACATACATGTATTTTTTCTTATTGTGCTACTAAAATGCAAGCTCCAAATATAATATAGAACAACACTGGTGTGTTGCTAATCCAAAGGGAGAAAAAGTGTTTTATCCAGTTGTTACTAAATCCTCAACCACAAGTACAAAGCATATCATCAGAGAAGCTGCACTCCGATTTGAAAACAGATTTTCCATGTTCAAATAACAGCAACAGCTACTGAACACCAGGGCCTGATATCAGAAGACAGTCTGCGCTTCTCTCAGACATGCTGCTCTTCCAGCTGACTTAGACAGGACAGCCACAGCAGTCACATTTACGCCTGCCCTCTATCTCCTCTGTCTTCGTGCAGCAGCCAGAGCACGTCCCGCCACATCTGCAACGCCCATGCCTTCCCAGGAAGAGTCAGGGCACCGGACACACTGCTGTACGGTCACCCCCCGGCCGTCCTTCCAACCGCCCTCCCCACTCCCTCCACCCTGTGTCTCTACCTTTTCCCCAGATCACTCTCGCGAAAACTCTCCATCCACGGACCTTTATACCCAAACCAGAGATATTTGCTTAATGTCCTTGTGGGAAAGGGGTAGAGATGAGTTTCCTTTTATTATTGTTGCTTTTTTCTCCTAAAGTAGAAAATCCCCAAATTGAGACAGTGGACGTAGCCTGGCAATAGGAAACATAGCAAAGGACATGGCCAGGCCGGGACCCTATGAAGTTGGGTATCTCCTGTGCTGAACTGTTCTGCCCGTGACTGCAAACCACCTCTGCTTTTGAAGAAAAAAAGTTACATAAGTCAACAATGAACTCACTAAAGTGCAGCTCACAGAGATCCAGTGTCCCCTCACATAAAATAGAAGTTAATGCGCTATTTATAATCCAAAAAGACAACGTGGAAAGTCAAAAAGGCCTATGTTTTATGATGGGCATGCACAGTTATAAGTTTCGAATGCAAACTAGAAGTGGTAAAACACGCCTAATGTAGGTTAATTTACATCAAATTAAAATATGCTAAGTACTTTGGCACTTAACCTGAGATCTGAGGCACAAAGTTGTCGCAGTGGCTTCTTTGTAAGAAGCTGCAACTTGCCATCATTGAAAAGAGGGGTTTTCCTGTGGATTCTGTTTATGTTTGGGAGTCGATGTTCACCCAGTGAGTGTTGCATGTCACCTAGCACAGGGAAGGACCTTCCTAAATCCTGGATTGCCAGCAGCACAGCTGCTAGCAGTCGCAGATTCTCAGAAAGCACTGCTGGGTGTGGTGGTGCACTCCTGCCAGTCCCGCACTCGGGGAAGTTGAGGCAGAAGGATTATAAATTCAGACCCAGCCCCAGCAACTTTATGACATAGTGGTGCAAAATTAAAAATAAAACAGAGCTGGGAATGTAGCTCAATTCCAGACTCTGAGCTCAATCCCCGGTACTATAAAAAGAGAACACCAGTGCGAACTCAGCAGCAGCTCAGTCACCCAGGCCCGAGATACCTCCCCCATTGAGGCCCTGGTCCTGTGGGATGGCAGAGCTGGCACTAGGGACTGGCCTGTGTCCACACACGCCTGGGAAACCTGGTCTGCCATCTCCCCGGAGCTGGTGAGGGAAACCTCCTTTGCTCCTCTCACTCATAGCTGGACCCAATCCCAGTGTTTCCCAGAGGTCCTGTGTGTTCACTCCAGCCATCAACGCTAGGCCATGGGGCCCCGGTTGTGGGGCCGGGCACTCAGCCACGAGCATGGCCTATGGGTAAGCAGCCTTCTACATGTGGCCAACACTGGGGGACAGTCAGGAAGAACTCACAGAACCACAGGGCAAACCAGGAAGCGGGCCTGTGCCCCAGGGCGGCACTCCTTGGAATTTACTTACATTTGATATGTGTGTTGTGGAGCAAAACAACAAAAACAGAAGTCAAATTTCATAAGAAATGCTTAGAAAAAAAATTTCTGAAAGAACCCCAAACTGCCTCAGACACTCTAAAATAAATAACAGCAATTGCTATGAAATAAATCACAGCTGAGTACAACCAAGTATGACATCAAAATAAACTCTCTGTGGAATATCCTTCCATAAAAGGCAATCAAATGGAAAGGAGAACTTATTAATTTGAACAGAACTGGTATTTGTACAACAAATATTCCAGCTGTATAGTTAAATACGACCAGTTGTTTCCTTGTAATAAATCCCATTTTAGGAATTAATACATATCTTCATGTATAAGTACTAAATTACTTGAGATGTTAAAACTGGGGTTATTTATCCACTAGAATTAAAACAATAAAGTCATATTGAATATAATCATGTCAGTTTTTTTATTGGTACATTTTAGATATATATAATGATAATGTTCACTATAGGGAATTTTGCCTGTACATGACATGTCTTGCTTCTTCTCTTTTCCCACTCCCATTCCCCTCCCCTCCCTTCAACTCCTAATTACAAAGGTTCTGTTTCCATTTTTTTCCTTCGGGTACTTTTTTCCTAGTCCTCTCCTTCCTTTCCCCCTGCCCCTCCCTTGTTCCCCTTCTCATTTGAACATTCTCTTCACATTTCCCAATATCTACTATATGTTTTGGTCATTATTTACACTTCTGGTTTCTCATACCGGAAAAGCACTATGGTCTTTACACATGTGTGTCTGATTTATTTCACTTAGGAGTATGGTCTGAAGGTGCATCCATTTAGCTAGAAATATCTGAAGCTTGTCCTTCTTTATGGCAGAGTAGTACCCTATTGTAGAATAAAACCACATCTTCTCTGTCCATTCATTGATTGATGGGAATCTGCGCTGTTTCCAAGATTAGCTACCACAAACCGTTCTCATCATTTTCCTAAGCTCCTCTAGTTTTAGAATCTATATCTGTTCTAGAGCCACTAATCAAGCCTTTTCATTATGGTCACCATCTCTGTAGTTATCTGAGAAATTATATCTGATTTGATATTTTCTAGAGCCTCGTTCATCTGCTTTGTTACTTCTGCTTTTACCACTTCAGAGAGGCCAGGTGGGTGACTTTGGATTGTTCAACCTCTTTCCCCCCAGGTTTGCCTTTGTGATCTGGAATTCTGGGTTGCATCTTGCTTAAGTGTCTTCTCACTTTCTATTTTCTTAAAAGTTAAGTCCTGGGTTGGTGCTTGCAAGTTGCTTATGGCAGTTAGCTTTATTGCCAGTATTTATTACCCTTAGGAAAAGATGACTTCTCAGTCTTCTAGGTGTAGCTGGCTTTTGGGTTTTGAGTTGCAAGATCCTACCTCTTCAGTTTATTGGAGATGAGAAGTTGCCGCCTATTTGGCCCAGCCCTTGGTTCTTTGGAACTGGCATACAGTATTTTTTATGACCCTTAGGCAATCTCACTCTTGGTGTACTATGAAGAACAACTGACTAGAACAATTACGTCACCTTGGCTAACATAGTACAATCAGCAATAACAGTAGCAGCAAATACAGCCTAGAAAAAATGTGGTAACTATTCAGCTTCTAGTGTTAACCAAATGAAGCATATTTGTGGTTATATAATGAAATCAAAAACCAACCAGAAAATTGTATACAGTGAACATGCCCTCAATATGGTGACTTTACCCTCAAGGGAGAAAATTTTTAAAAGGTTGGGAGGAAATAGAGAAATAAAAGAAGAGGAAGTGGCTGAAGGCAAGGCCAGAGAACAAAGGAAGATTATTTGAACTTTGGGAAACTGGTGAGGAAGAC
Organism: Dinomys branickii; assembly: GCA_004027595.1. NCBI lineage: Eukaryota > Metazoa > Chordata > Mammalia > Rodentia > Dinomyidae > Dinomys > Dinomys branickii. The sequence continues at coordinate 8,582 of PVLD010005754.1, forward strand.
AGAAGGGGAAGACAAAAGGAAGAAATAAAAGCAAGAACAGAACAGTTAAAAAATTGAAAAATAAAAAATTATCAAATTTGCACTGTACACGTATGTACTAATAATAAAGACTAGCTTTATCTAGGGGAACATGACATTCCATTAATGTGTGTGGTCCTGCTTGTGGTGTCTTGCCCTGAAGTACACAAAGTGCTTTATATGTTCTTGGTTGTTCCTGAGAAAGGGGAGGAGAGTGCAGCACTGACTGATAAAAAAACAAAGATTTCCTACCATCACCCAAGACACTAAAAACATACACACAGGCACAATTAAAATGCAAGAAATTCAACCTGGTGTAGGCAAGCCCATTATTTCCTTGATTAAAGTAATGTGTTACAGCGGTAGAAGCTCCAGGTCTGTTACTTCAAAACAAAAACACTCCAGGCAAATTCGATCGCAGTTTACCCTTCTCCAGAGAAAGGGCACACTCATCTGGAAAGGAGGAAAGCAACGAAGCAGAAGCACATCCTTTGCAGGACTCCCCTCAGCAGAGTTGCGGCCCTGCGCTTCCCATAAAACAGACCCCCTGCACCGCGATTCTATGTAAGCCAGAGGTTTTGCCAAGGGAAAGGCTGTGAAGGAGAAAGAACCTCTGAAGCAAGAGCGGGCTGTGCATTTGGAGCAAGCAGGCACAGCAGGGTGGGGGCAGGAAAGGCCTGGGCCTGTTCTGCTAGGAACGAGCCCACTCACAGGGCAGTCACTGCACAAACGCCACCCTCGCCCCACCCAGCCTGGCCTTCGCCCTCCAAGGTGACCTCAGCTGTGCTCCTCAAGTGTCCTGTGCTTACTCCAAACTGTCAGGGAAAGAGTGAAAATACTGAGCTGGAGGCAAGAAGCGGCGGCGGCGGCGGAAGAGAGGAGGCTTTCCTCCTCCTGCTCCTGGTAATAACGCCAAGGGCACACAGAGGTCAGAGCATCCTCGGGGACAGGCACATGGTGGGAAGACGGTGACTGCCATTTGTCGATCTGTACCTCTGCACACGGTCGCTCGGTCTTAATGCACAGCCCATCTTTTCCTAGTGAGCTTACACAGTTTTGCAGCAAAATGCTTTTAAAAGCTGCAGGATTTACCTCCTGTTTCCCTCAACAGGGCTTCTTTGCAGACCCATCACCAGCGTGACTGCATCCCTTCAGCCACTCCCAGAACTGCAGGGAAGGGACTGACAGCTCGGCCTGGGCCCGCCTATGCGGTGGCTTAGTGGGGTGTGCGTGCCCCCTCTGTCACTACGCCTTTCCTTCTCCTCTGACGTCTTTCTCCTGCTGGCCTTTGCTATGACCTGCACACACCCCATCACCTCATTCCTGCTGAGCAGTAGGCTGTTCTCTAGTTCTGTGGAGCTGTGTTCCCGGGAGCCCAGGGTGCCTGAAGCCGCAGGTGGTACCAAGCTGCGGATAGATTCTGCTTCCTCTCCGTCATGCATACCTAGGACAATGCTTAAGTCGCAATAAGGCACGGCAAGAGATCAATAATCATACATTAGAACACTTGTACAGTCACCTGGGATAACAGTGATGTGAATGTGGCCTCTCTGCTTATTTCTGGAATTTCTCCCAATGAGCCAGAACCATAGTTTGGAAAATAAAATGCATCTTGGTATCAAACAAAAATCTAAGAACAAAACCGTGCATATGTGGGTTGAAGAAATGCAGAGAATCAAAGAAAAATAACGTATTTAGAGGCAGAATTTAAAAATCAGAAACTACACATAACAATGAAGGGAACACAGCCACAGCCAAGAGTAATCCAGATATCCTCTAGGACCCGGATCACAGATCAGGACAGAAATGCAAAGGTTTTCCTCACTGTTTTGTAAGGCTTTGGTCTCAGAACTGGTCAGAACACAACGCGTTGAGAGGCTGCACAGGGTCTGAATGAAAGATCCATGGCTGTCAGTGCCGGCAGCAGTGGGCAGAAGTGAGCGACCAAGTGCATGGTTCTGCTAAAAATTGTGCCTTTCAAGAACATAGGAAAACAACCTTCTGAAATAATTTCAGAGAACAGTGGCCAGCATAAAGGGGGCCTGTCAATCTAGGGGCTTTTAAGGCAAATGGTCACAATTAGAGACCATACTCATAGGTGAGGTAAACCAGATGTGCATGTGTAAACAGCGCATAGTATCATTAGTGTAGGAACCTGGAGGTGGGAATATAGATCGGGAGGGACGAAGGGAGACTGCTCAAGGGTAGAGAGAGATCGGGATGAAGGGAAGGAGAGGAGGAAGAGGGGGATAGCTGTGTAGGTGTGTATGTATGTGCGGGATGGCTGACATGGTTGCACTATTGTCTCATGTCATTTTGATGTGGGAAACAATCAATGATTAGTTGTTTGATCAATCATGTATGTCTATTTGTATTGTCCTGAGTGTACACTTTGAAGCTACCAATGTGTAATACAACAACCATTGTTGATCCCCTGCCACCTGTAGTTCAGTTTTTGCACTGTTCTTCTGCCACTGTGTGTATGTTTGTTAGTGATTTTGTTATTATAGTTAAAAAAAAAAGAGGGCCTGTCAGACATGATGAAGCACATGCCTTGATCCCAAAGGTCTGTCACAGCTGCAGTCCCTTGTGACTCATTCCCAAGTCCTGAATCCCCTCCTCTGCACCCCGAGTTCTCTCTGAGCCTGGCAGGGTGCAACACTTCATCATCCCAGGGAACACCAACACGGCTTCGTGACCTCCACATCTAACCCGCCCTCTGAAAGCACAGCCTTTGTTAGGACTCTGGGGTATAAGAAAATGCCCCGGGCTCCCACTCACCACAGCGGAAAACAAGAGCTTAGCGCCTTATTCAAAATAAACCATGGCTTTCTCCATCTTTGTATTCTATTTTGGTAGTGTATGAAATCGTAAGAAATTCCAATAAACAGCAGTCTGAAAACCCAGGCTGCCTCAGTTCTGCGTAGATAAGATGAGAAGCACTGTCACTGATTTAAATATAAACTGTGTGCCTAGTTTTTTCTGTTGTGGGCATGGTAATATCATGCACAAATGGACCCTGCAAAACCATTTCCTTGTTTTCTCTCTTGCCTAGAAAATGTGATGCAAAACCATAACTGGCATAGCTAGGAAGCTGTCCCTGAGGAAGGTGAGCCGCAGAGCCCACCAAGCCTGCCTGTCTTCCTAGAACTGGCTCTGCAAGGAGCTTAGGGCTCAGCAGCTGATGGCTGATCTCAAGGCAGCGACAGGGATGTGTTCTGGGGAAGAGGGTGGGTAAGACAGTGTCTTCAAGAAGGGAGGCTGTACACAGAGCTTATCTCTAGTTTTCCTTACAGAAGGACTTTTCAATTTTCATCAAAATCTAGAACTTCAAGACTGATACCTCAATATGTCTCTCTTTCTAAAAGTATAGTATAAACGACAGTTCTTGGACCTGTGAAGTCCACTTTTTAACTGGGCCAAGTTTTCTTTAAAGTAGCGCCAATGCAAGACAATGTTTCTGAACTTTGCTACAATTTGAAAATTACATTTTGCCAAAATCCATATGCTGCTGTAACTACTAACTGATTATGTCGAAAAAATACAAATCGAGGAACGGTTACAGCAACTGGGCAGTAATCTGCGGCCCAGCGACCCTCCCCTCTGCCCCAGACTTTCCTTTCTCTCGCATAAGAAAAAGAGTAATTACTGTCACTGCTGCTGCTGCTGAGCAATTTAAGGGGAAGCTGTGTGTGATGCTTCTCTCCCCTCAACTTTATCTCCTAAGAACAAAGACACTCTTTCACAAAACCCTCCGAAAAGGAAATTTTACTGGGCTTCTCTTTGGTTTTAAGAACTTAGGCATGATAGTGTTGTAAAATTCCATTTGAAGGTAAAAATCCTTTTTCTTCATCATAAAGAATTTTCTCTTTTTAACTCCTTGCTCCAAGGAACATAACAAAGTAAAAGCCTTATGAAGGTGGAGGTTGGTCTGGACTCCAGGAGCCCCCTGTACTGAGTATGCACCACATCTGGAATTTCAAAACTCTTCCTTCGCGATGACTTAGGCATCTTCTGGGTCTGATGTGACGGACACTGGGATTCGCAACCACTGCATACCTAGCGTCAGTGTGCTTGCTGTGATCCCTGTGCTTGGGAACATGCTGTATTTCTAAGGGAGTACACTGAAGATTTCTCTTCTATATAGAACCCTCAATCATTAGTCTGAATCTTGATTTATTTTTAAATGTGCTTGGCATTTGTGCCGTTGCTTTGGATTTCAGCGCTCAGAGGTAACACACAGTGAGAAAATGGGTGACATTTTAGGCTAATTAAAGGGCCATTTAATGTCACCCTTTTATCACAACCCTCTACCCCCCAAAATGTTAAAAAAGAAAGCCAAATCTCTGCACACAGACTTCTATTAAAATTAATTTTTTAATAACGGCTTGGTGTTATTGCTACTTCCACAAATGCTAATTAATTCTAACTCTAAACTATGTAATTATAATACTTCTGCTGAAATACAAATTATCTGGTGCCCCTGGGGTGAAGGAGTTAGAATATATTTCATGTTCCGCTCAACAGGAAATGCTCGCGCTCCAGCCACCAGGGAAACAACGAGGCTGCTCGGCAGGCGGGCGCCCCTCCCCCACACCCTGCAGCCCTTCCCGCCCTTGCCCTTTCTTTTCACGGGAGAAGGGCCAGGCTTGACAGTTGTCACCCCCTCGGCCTAATGCCTCCCTGCGTGGTGCTGGGAGGAGCGGTGGCTGGCCAAGTTATTTCTGGCCTGGCGCTGCAACGCACACGGTTCCCCCATTTAGTCAGTGGCCTAAGTGGCGGCCCAGGTACCTGCAGAATATGAATTGCCGTTGCCATGGAAATGGAACAACTCTTCCTGGTTCTGTCAAAACCCATTTCTCTCTTTGACTAAGCAGGGGTCACAGAGGAAAGACACTCCGTGCCAGGGAGAGAACGTGAGCTGGGAGGACTCCTGTAGTCCCGGGGAGTCGGAGAGAAATTCCACAGCCTTTTCTGCCAAGATTCATCCACACCGTAACATGTCAAGTCCAAGTCCTTTTATTTTTTTCTCTCATTAAAAGCAGGATATACAGGTATTTTATTTTTTTTCTCCTGCATGCTTTATCACTGAGCTACACCTCAAACACCTAACACTGTTTTTGAATTTAATATGCATTAGCCCATCCTACCTGGAACCCAAACAAAAATGTCAGGCCAGGACTGGCACATCAGAAGACAGGTCAGTACGAAGGTAGACCAGAACTCTCCTCCCTGCACCTCTGGGACACAGTTCCAGAGATGCCTGGGTGCTGAGCAACAGCTGTCCAGGCAGATGGCACTGGGCTCCAGGCTCTGTCTTGAGAATTTGTCACAGGCTCTTGGTTTGTGGTCCTGGGCTGGACCCCGCAGTCTGCCTTTGCACCACCTGGTTGGCCCAGAACATGGCTTGAATGGGAGCTTCTGCTCGCAGTTCCTGCAGCTGAGCCCTGGCCTGCTGCCCTCTGGTCTCTTGGTTCACAGAGGCCTGAGTATTTAGAGCAGAGGGAAGAGCGTTCCCAGATTTGGGAACACAGCAAACCAAGGGTGGGATGCAAAACTTGACAACAGCCATTCCTGAATCCAGCATCAACAACCAGCCTCCCATTCAATAGCAATCTGTCGCAGGCTGATAGACCTGTGGCACGGCAGGACGGCCCACGTTTTGACCTCTGGCCAGACACCCAGAAGGCTCGAGATGTGTCCTGCCTCATGTCTGGGTGAGACCCAAGCCCAGTCTTCGGAGACACATGTGTTCAAGAGTCCCAAGACTGTCCTGCATGCCTTCCCTCCTTGCGTACCCTCATGACCCCAAGTGTCTACAAAATTCTACTGCACTAAATTCTAGGATGCACCACGGTGTGATAAATCTGGCAATCCAAGGAAAGGTGCAGAGGCACCTGCTTTCCTCTTCTAGATGTGTTCGTATGCATGATGGTGAGCTTTATGTGTCACCTCAGCTGCATTAGTTCCTGTACTGTGGTGAAGGAACTTTGTACCTGTGGTTCTGACTGACCATCAAGTGGCCATGGAGTGGAGGTGTCCTGGTAATACAGGTTGACCTCCTCCAGCCTACGTCAAGAGCCACTCCCTTCTTTTCTTTGTTTCTGACCCCTGTCCTCCCTCTCTGAGACAGGTTTTCACTAAGTTGCCCAGGCTGAGCCCCAACTTGTGATCTTCCTGCCTTGACCTCCCAGAAGGGCAGCATTACAGAAGGACACCACCATTCCTGGCTATGTTCCAACTGAATTCATTGTCAAAATTATCCTTCCTCTGAATTCACTGTTGAAACCTTTGCTCCCAGAATGGTGGTGATAGGAGGTGGGGATTTCAGGAGGCTTCATGAAGAGTACATCTGCCCTCACAGGATGGGCCTGAAAACGACCCTGTGCCCGCCCCAGCTCTCTGAAGTCACAGTGAGGGGCTGCTGTGAGCCGGGAAGGAGGGTCATGCAGTGCCACAAGTCTGCTGGTGGCTTGATCTGGGACTTCCAGCCTCCAAGACAATGGGAAGTATAGTTCCGTTGTTCAGACACCTCCCGTTTTATGCATGGCATGTTGATAAGCAGAAAATGGCCTAATATGCCCCGAGAGGATGAAGTTCTGACCATGACCCAAAGTCCTGGCTGAGCCTCCAGGCTCCTGCTGTCCTCTCTGTGTAGACTGTAGGCTGCCCCACCCCATGGTCAGGTGCGCCAGGCCCCGGGAACTAGTTCTTCCCTCTCTCTCTTCCTCGCTTGTGCACATGTGTGTGTGTATGTGTGTGTGTGAAGGCACATGTGTGCATGTATACATAGTGTATGTATGTATATATATGTAAATATGTATATGTGTGTATATAATGTATGTATATGCATAGCATAGTAAAGGTACATGTGTGTATATATAATAGATATGTGTATATATATATATATATATATGTTAAGATATGTGTGTGTGTATATTCTATTGGCTCTAAGCAACTTGAATAACCTGGGTAATTTATTTTTTAGCTTAGTACATTTATTGTTACTCACCTATGTAATTTCTGCCCTACTATGGAGAATATTTTAATTTATGTATTATTACGTGCTACCGCACATAGTGACTACCTTTAGTGTGGCATTGGGCTCAGGTACCTGCCATGTCTCAATTCTGTTTTTATGCATTTCCTTCCCTTCCCCTCTTCCTTCAGTTCCTGGTCCCTTTCCCACTTGCAGTACATCTATCTCCCTGTTTCCTGTCTTTTATTTTGCTTTTCAATTTATTTATACTTTAGATTTCTCATACAAGAGAAATCATATGGTATGTAAACTTGTGTGTCTGATTTATTGCACTTAACATATTTTCAAGGCACATCCATTTCCCTACCAAAGTTTCAAGTTTATCCTTTCTAGCAGAGTAATATTCCATGGTGTGAAAATATGTTTCTTTGTCCATCCCTGTCGATGAGCGTATAGGCTGCTTCCAAGACCTGGCGCTTCTGAGCTGTGCTGTTGTAACATGCTGCACCATAGACCATGTCTTTAACCCTTTGGGGGAAGATGTCTTGTAGGGGACTAGTTGGGTCAAGTGAAATTTCTAGTTTTAGATTTTTGAGGAATCTTCAGATCCCCTGATTTCCATAGTTGTTGTATGAGTTCCTATTCCCACCAACACTGTGGGAAGGGTTCTTTTCTATCACGTTCTCACTAGCTTTGGTACTGTTTGATTTTTTGATGATGGCCATTCTTTCTAAGGCAAGGTGAGACTAAGGCATTTTTTAAAATTTGCATTTCTCCAATGGCCAGTGATGATTAACATTTTTTCATATATTTGTGAACTATTTGTATTTCTTCTTCTAAGCAGTGTGTATTCACCTCAATTGCCCGTTTTTTGACTGGGTCTTTTATTCTGGGGGAAGTTTAAGTTCTTTATAATGGTATAGCACTCTGTCCAAGGTGCAGCTGGCAAAATTTTTCCCCATTCTGTAGGTTGTTACTTTCTTCACTCTCTTGGTTGTTTCCTTTGCTGTGCAGGAGCTTTTTAATTTGATATAATCCCTTTTTGCAACTTTTGATGTTATTTCTTGTACAGTTAGGATTCTGTTCAGAAAATCCTTGCCTATGCCTATGACTTCAAGATTTTTACCTACCTTACCTTCCAGTAGGTTAAGTGTTTCTGTCTCAACATTTAAGTCTCTCGTCTGTTTTGCCTGTAAGTTAGTACACGCAGAGAGATTTGGGTCTACATTCCATCTTCCGCACATGTATGGCCAGTTTTCCCAGAACCATCTGCTAATGAGGCTCTATTTCCTCAGCAAATGCTTGGCCCTGTTTCCAGAGGTCAGCAGCCGCACGTGCCTGCAGTTCTTCCTGCCTCCTCCACTCTGCTCGGTTGGTCACATGTCTGCTTTCTACCAGCACTATGTTGTTTTTATGACTGTAGCTTTGTAATATAATTTGGAAGTTGGGATTGTGCTTTGCTCTTGTTTCCAAGGTCACTTTTGCTATTCTGGCTCTTTTCTGGCTCCATGTGTATTTTAGGGTTATTTTCTCTAGTTCTGTGAGGGATGCTGCTGGTATTTGACTGGGGCTGTGTTAAGTCTGTGTAGCAGTTTAGGGAGTATGGTCATTCTGCCTACCCAAGAATAGGGGATGTCTTTCCATTTCCAAAGTCCTGTTCAGGCTCTTTTCAGAGTTCTACAGTTTTCCACGTGGAGGGTAGAGGTCTTCCACTTCCTTGGTTAAGGTTAATTCCTAGGTAATCACCTAAGCAATTAAAGTAGGCCACAAAGCACAGGAATTGCTATTTGGCATTTGTGCCTATTTGTATCTTTATAGAGCTCAAAATACATCACACCTCTTCCTTCCATAAGTGAGTGCTCACCTCACCGTGGGTCACACAGGGACCAGAAGGTGCACTACAAGGCTGCTCTGCGTCAGTGTGGCTCTCAATGCCCTCATTTGCTGGCTCTGAATCAAGCGTGAAGCACAGCGCCTTGCAAGGCAGGGACCCATTTCCACTGGATCATCTTGGGAAGTCATAAGTGAATGAACAATGCACTCTAGGTTTTGGTGGATACTTACATGTCCACACCAAAGAGGCCAAGAACACCTCCTACCAGGGAAAGCAGTGCCTCACAGCAGCTACAGCCAGTCGAGTGGGAGGCCAAGAACAAATGTAGTGTGCTCTGCTCTGGATATATGGTTCCCGCACAAGCATTTCACAGCCAAAGGCTGCGCCCACAATTTCAGTGTGTCACACACGTGTACTCCTTCCCAGGCTCTTCAGGAGGAAAGAGAGAGACTAACACTCACTTGAAAATGGATAAACGTGGGCAAAGCGCGGCGTACTGTTGTGTCTGGCTTAGGAGAGGAGAACCGTGCATCAGGGCTTTGCTCCTGACAGGCCACCGTGGTTTCTGATAACCTGGAGTCTCTTTCTTTCTGTGGTTTTCATAAGCATGCAAACCCCAACCTGTTGTTCCCATCTGGGGCCACAAGATCTGAAAAGGTGAGGACACATTTTTGGTTGCCACAAGGGGGGACAGGAGAGTGGGTGATGCTGACATCTGTTAGGCAGAGGCCAGGGACACTGCTGGACATCTTTAGACTCACCCTCCCGGGCCCCAGATGCCCACGGGCAGAGGATGGAAAGCCCTTCTCTAGAACAAAATTAGACATGTGGGAAGTGCCTTCCCTCTCTCCCATCTCTCATCTCTGCTGCTTTAAACCCAAAAGAAAGGCTGAGCTGGAGATGGAAGCAAGGCGAGCCCTGGCAGTGAGTGAGCAGAAGCTGGCAGCAGCCCAGAAGCCCCCAGCAGGGGCAGGGCCAGTCTCACAAGGCCCGTTTCAGCTGCTGCTGTCACGTGCCAACTTGAATCAACGGGAAGGACCCACGCAATGCAATCTGTTCCACTTGATTATGGTTCATTTTGCTCAACATGGAAAGTCAGATTTGATGTTCATGATCGCCAAGCACAAATACTAAAAAATCTATGTAATAAGGATGCAATGTATTTTTAATGCCTTGCTTAATTTGATTTCCCCCTTTAAAACAAATATTGATAACTAAATCTAAGTTTGCATCTTTGAGCGTCAGTTGCTTGGTCTGAAAAGCAGAAGATCCTCTTCAGTGAGTCTTTCCCAACGTGGAGTCTGTGAGCCCCAGGGAAGGTGTGGCAGACACTTTCCCCTCAAAAGAACAATAAAACAAGCAAACAAGCCAGCAGATGTCTGTGGGGTGGTCACTGTCTGAACAAATTTCTCTCCCCAGGAAGTTATCAATGTCTACCTAATCAAGGATTTTCATGGTTTGGATGTGAAATGCCGGAGTAGAAAATGATCTCCCCCTCCCTTCCCTATTCTGACCTCCATCAGTGCCCCTTTGCCACCTTGGCCAGCAGCGCCCGGAAGGACGTGCTCTTCGCGGTGGGAGGGGAGAAGCCAGGAGAAGTTGTCCCATCACTGGAAGTCATGGACAATGATATAATAACATTCAACTACCAATGGCCACCATGGAAGGCAAACTAGGTGCTGGTTTTGTGGCTGAACTGCACAAAGTAAGCTCTCCATCTAGATTAAGAGAGCAGGGGGAAAAAGAGAGAGAAAAGCAGGAAAGACTCTGATGAAAGCTTTGTGTTACTGATCTTGTTCACCTTGGACAACTAACTTCAGTCTTCCCACCAGGTTTCTGAGTGAGTTCATGTTTGCAGACAGCCGATTGCTTTATAGCTTTAATGGAGGAATAGTGTCTCGAAAATTTTTTGAATGGATGTGCAAGCTTGTTTGATAAAAAGAATTTGGTTTATAAAGAAAATATCAACAGACACCATTAAAAAAACTGCTGGAGGCATTGTAGGTTCTAAAAATGTTTAAATCATATAAGGTTAAATTCAGAATTTTCATCATCAGACGTTTCACAAGTAAATGTTATTTTATCTGTAATTTTCTCATGTGATTGCAAATAAAAATCTAAAATTTGGAAAAGTAACAAAGAGATATTTCCAAAGCTTTTATTGTGAGTTGACAGGAGAAGGCCACAGAAAGGTTCTCTTTTTATCTTTCCTTTTCTATGACTCTATTTTTCAAATTTCCCACCAATTTTACTGCAGGTGTATAATGCACAGAAGTATCACAAGTATTTGGCAAGTGACAGAGTTGGTCTCCTTTCTGTGCATTTTAAATATATGTAATGCTTACTTGTCACAAAATATTATTTTTAAAACTCTAGGATTTGCTCTTAGTGACCTTCTTGGTGCACATTTTGTAGGAGATGTGGTCAGTGATGACAGTCACAGCCTCTGAGCCAGGCTGGGTCAGTCCTAATCGGCTGGGCCACCACTACCACCCCCAGGTCTACCCCTGATGGTGGCTGTGGCCTCTGTGCCCCATGTACTTTGACCCTGTCGTGCGGGCCATCCTGTCCCTGGTAATGAGCATTACACACAACACATGGCTCTTCTTCCCAAAGTGTCTCCAGCCACATCTGCCTTCTGACACGAACTTCCCTGCGGACAGTGGACAGTGGCAGTGGCCCCAACCCTATATGTCCCCAACGTTCTGGGCCCTTGATGAGATCTCCCAGGGCTTGAGCTGGGAGCTTTCTGTACTGTGGACACAAGGGCAGCAGCACCTCATCAGCCCACAGACAACTGCAAGCTGCTGTGTGCAAGCCCAGGCCAGCTGCACGACCTTCCCTGGGGGAAGCTTCCAGAAGTCAGCACTCTCCACGGCCTATGACGCCAAGATGCACTGGTAGGCACTTGTCATTGGTTCCCGTTACAGAAAGGTTAAACTTTACAGAAAGCAGCGGGGTTCTCAGTGGCTGCCAAGAGCTGTTGCGTTTTTGTGGGAATTGCGTTTGTTCTGACATCAGCCTGTGTTGATTTGGAGCAACCTGACTGTGTAGTCTTGGAATAATTTCAACACCTTTAAAAGCCACACAGGGCTCCTTAGTGCTCGGTGTGTGGCAGCCATGGATCTGCTGTCCAGTCTCCAGGGACAGCCCCTCCCTCCACTGGACACACGCAGTACTGACCAACTCTCACTGGGACTCTAATCTAATAGGACAAGTCACATTCTCATTAAATTTCTGGGTTTTTCTTTCAGGCCTTTCAATATAAAAGAGCTATGAGAATGTGGCAGACATGACTCTGGGTTCAAAGAAACATTTGGAATCATCCTGAGAGCCCTTGTTCATAAAGTATTAGGAGATTCAGATAACTTCTGGCAATTTCCCCTTCTGGCGTCCCACTCTCTCCCCTCTCTGCAGGAAATAATAAATGACGAGCTTCCATTTACCAGGCAAGCACAAACAGGATGCTGTTGGGGCTACAGACAGGCAGGCCATTTCTTCTCTCCTGGTGGCTCCAGTGAAATACTCTCAGTGTTACGCATCTGCTGTCTAACAATGAGGGTGCCCCTGCTTCCCAAGATCTGGCTTTACCCGTGGGGAAATAACAAGAGCCGAGCGTCCTCACTGTGGTCCTGGGTCACTGCCCCTCGGGTCTGGTTCAGCACCACCCTGTCCCGAAGCACTCAACCACCCAGATGCACCAGGGTGCGGCCACTATGAGGTAAAAAGTGAGACAAAGACAGCACCCGAGACTCCTCCGAACATGCAAGTCCTTTTTATTGTTAGTTTACACTTGCCGCACATAATGTTATCTCTGTGGAGAGACAGTGCACACGCTTAGCGCATCTTAATTCTTTTTGTGTCCTTTCCCTGTCCCACTTGCAAAGGCTCTGGCTCCCTGTGGCCTGTTACCTACCCTTTGTTTTGCTCTTTATTTGTACTTTGGGTTTCTTGTATGAGGGAAACCATGAGCTATTCAAGTGTCTCTTTTATTTCACTAGACATTATGGTCTCCAGATGCGTCCATCTTCCTACAGATGACTCAGGCTTACCCTTCTTCATGGCAGAGTAGTGCCCCGTGGTGTGTAAATTCCACACCTCCTTTATCCCTTCAGCTGTTGATGGGCACCTGGACTGCTGCCAAGATGTAGCTACTGTAAGCTATGCCGCCGTAGGCATGGGTGGGCAATGGAGCACCATGTATGATGTCTTTTACTCTTTGGAAGATAACCAAAGAATAGCTGGATCAAATGGAATTTCTAGTTTCAGTTTTTGAGGACTCTCCACTCTGGCTTCTGTGTGTTAGTTTACGCTCCCACGGACAATGCCGCCTTTTCAGAACAGTTTCCCTGTGCTGGCACGGAGATCTGTAGCTTTGCCACCTGCGCCTCCCGGTTAGGCTCTTGCTTCTCCCTCTAACCTTGGCTGGTGCCAAGGGCTGAGTGGGAGCACACTGTACAACAGGGGGGGAGCGTCCCAGCTGCCCGGCTGATGGGTGTCCATGAGTTGCCCAGGAGGAGCTGTTCCAGGGGACCTTGGATCGCTCTCCCCTAATGCATTCCTCTACCTCCCTGGGTCTCAGTAAGCACACGCTGACTCGCCCACACTCGGCCCACTGCAGGCTCCAGCGCCCGGATAATTTAAAATTGCAAACAATCCGACTTAATTTCTACTTGGCATTGAAAGGCCCCGGGAGAAGTTATCACTCTCACCTGCAGAGGCCATCTCCCCTCACACGGAGATCTCCGGATGCTCACTCTCAGTTCGGGGACTGAGGCCACCATCCCCGGCATCCACGGTCCCCCACTCCCTGGTGTCTGCCCTCATCACCCAGCCCTGCCTGTCCACTTGGCCAGTGTCTTCTGGCTTGGGCCATGCCTCCCTGACCTCCCCTGGATTGAGCCCCAGATCATCACTCCTGCCGCGGGGCCACTCTCTACCACCAGCAGCCAGACTGAGAGCGTGCACCACACACAGGACCGCAGCGTCTCTGGCTGCGACCTCTCCTCTCCATACACTGGGTGCCACTGTGGCAGGCTGCAGGACACCACAGTCACACCCCTACTTGCACTTGTCCCTTGCCAGTTGCCTTGCGTCTCCCTCCCCATGCACAGGCTTCTCCCTCAGGCCTCAGGTCACCCCCTCTCCTCCAGTGAGGTGCCCGCAGTCCTGCTCCTTTCTTTCACATGCAGCACCGCCGGGGACCCCCAGGACCTCCCACAGGCTTCCCGGAGTGCACACTGGTGCTTCTGCCCCCGGGCGGCCCGCCAGCTCAGTCCTGCTTGTGGAGACTGTGCTGAGTCTGGGCTGCGGGGCACAGTGGGGCTCCTGAGGGCCACACACAGACGCCCGGATCAGCCTTGGGGAGGGGGGGCGGCCCGGCAGAGCCTGTGGAGAACAGAGTGCAGGACCGCAAGGAGTGGCCCGTGCGCCAGGGCTGGGCCAGCCTCTCTCCTCCCTGAGCGGCCGCAGGTCCACATCTAAGCAGGCATCTGCGAGTGACTGACGCTTGCCATTCCCTGGATGGCCCCAGCTTCCCCTGCCCGCCGCCGCGGCTCTAAGCCAAGGCCTGACCATCATCACCCAGCAGCCCCAAAGCCAGGTGTACCTTCATCGCTTTACATAAAAGAGCCAGTTTCCGATGTTCCACATCGGAAAGTTCCTTTAAGATGTATGCTAGTGGGAAGTAACAACGAGCCCTGAAGCTGAAATACTAATAAATATCAGTTAAGTTCACTGCTGATTTCAAGTAAAAAATTAAAATTAAAAAAGAAAGAAAAACATCAGTCTTCTCCCACCTTCCAAGCCAAGTTCTCTGAACTATTTTGTGACAACAATCGCTTCAGCTCTGCCCCAGGGTTTTGAGACGCTGCTTTCTGAGCGACTGCACCTGCGGCTGGACATAGGCGAGACGGCCAGGAAGGACACAGGTGTGGCAACGAACGGCGCAGGCAAGGGTGAGCACCGCGTGCAGCCGCGATTTTAGATTTTAGAGACGGGCTCAAAGGAGCGGTGGGAACCTCAGTGCTTTGGCACAGCAGGGATTGCGGCCCAGGGAGGGGTGGCTGTTCAGATAAGATGCTCAAGGCCAGAAGACTGGTGCGCTAGGAGCCCTGGCCCGCAGGGTGTGCCGTGGCTGGGCTGAGGCCTGAGGCCTTGGAAACACCCTGACGCCCAGAGTGGAGCTGAGGGCGTGCAGGCCCGCGGGGACCACGCGGAGCCCCGCCCACGCTGCCGCCCTTAGAGGGATGCCCGGATGTGTGTGTGCTGACCGGAAGAAGGTCAATGCATGAGCTCAGCTGCCAAAGGCTAGTGAAGAAGCGTCTCACTCGTAGATGGTCGGCAAGAGCGGGGGAGCCACGTGAAAAGGGCTTTGGGGACCCCGACATTATTGCAGCACATTGAGAAAATAACAAATGATTCCTTGTTAGCTTCGCGTGAAGATGATCGAAGCCGCCTTCTCCTGCTTGTGCATGCGACTGCGTCTGCGCATTTGTAAATATATGTACATAATTTTTTTGCATTGTGATATAGATAATAAATAGATAAATGGACAAAGGTAGATAAACAATATTTTAAATGTTCCAAAATCTGTTTAAAAATTGGTTTTCTCTAGATTCCTAATTATCTGAAGCACAAATCTTATGCAAATATGCAAGCACTGTTAAAAGAAATTTAAATATCTGTCCATTTCTCCATTTACCCATCCACCCATCCGTCTATCTACCCCTCCCTCCTTCCCTCTACCTAGGTTTGAAAACAAAACCCTAAAAAGCTGCTTTGGTGTTTAGAGTGCTCTTGGGTTCCAATATTCCAGCTGCTCAGCAATTAACCTCTTGAACAAAGTTCTGTGGAATGAACCTTATTAATATTTTCTTAAGTATTCCGATACTGATGCCTGGTGCATTACAAGTACGATCCTATTTTAAAGTGTTTTTACAGTATTTAAAATTTGCTTAGGTGAATTAACATCTACTTCATTTCTATGAAAGATCAGAAGTTTATAAAATAGAAAAGCTCAATATCAATGAGCTGTATTTAAAAATCAAAACTTAAAGGGCAAATGTATTTCTATCCATGAAAATTATGATATTCCCAAGTTATAGTATGTGGAAAATTTTCATGAAAATTGACTTTTACGACTAGAATAGAAAATTTGACCCCAGGTGGCAAATCAATTCAGATTCCTTTTGACATTTTCTAACCTTGGAATTTCTCTAGGAGCAAGTCGCTGTATCAAGATGATATTCTTGGATATTAATTATTTCAAGTTACTTTCCACTGGGAAAAAAGTAAATGTCACTTGTGACAGTTCAGAAGAAAGTCAAGGTTTTTCCTCCTCAAGTGTATAAGAAAAGGAAAAGTAGGAATATCAAGCAGAAAATGCACACATCTCTAATGTCGCTGAAGGGCTGCATGGAGCAACTCCCAGATGACACAATGTAGCCATCCCTCGGGACAGCCGCAGGCCCTGGGGTGGCGCCCAGACTTGCCTCCTCCACCGGCCCTGGCCCTTCTCACCAGGCTCCCTTTGCAGGAGTGTATTACCTGAGCTGAAGCCTTAAACAATATCCCTTTTTATGGGAAGTGCATTTATATTGCTTGCCTTCCAGGAGAAACGTATCATTAGGAAAGCCAAGGAAATTTTCAGTGTGCCTATCATGTTGATACTTTTACAAAAGGTGATTGACCCAAATCACTTTCTGTATTACTTATTTTAATTTGATCTATTATTTTTATCATATGATTTAAAAAACAGAATGTGGTATGATATCAGGTCATGGCTGCTAACTCTGCCACCCCAACAGCACATCTGGATCCAAAGTAAAGTCTTCCCCGGGGCTCTGAACTTGGGTGGTGTCTTGTGACAGAGAATTCGGAAAAAAGACAGCTATGGCCTGGAACAGGGACAAAACAGTCACGCTCAATTCCTTAAGAGCTGGCCACTGTGCACAAAGGGTTTCACCTGCGCTACACTGGGGCAAGGTTGTCGTGCCAGCCACACAACACTTCCTACCCTATGGGAAGCCTATGCCTAACCATCCTCCACACTGGAGGGGCAATCCCATGCCCACTCTAAAACCCTGGGAGAATTAAATGAGATAATGCATATCTAAAGGTTTAGAACAGTGCGTAGGCAAAGGAAGTGCTAAAAGTAAAATGTTTGCTTCTTCCTTGGTATAATATGTGTGAACTTGGGCAAGTGATTCCCTAGGCATATGTCCTCATGCCTGAAATCAGGCAGAAAGCAAAGAAAGTTAGGGCGCAGTTTAAATGTAACAACAGATGAATTTTTGGCAAATCTTTGCCCCACTGTACCTCAGAAAACCATCGGTTTCCTTCAGGATATGAGATTTGTGACATTGGTGGAGTTAAAAGTGAGTTATCAATACCATGAAGACTGTGAATCACAGTTAACTTTCAATATGAGAATAATGTTATTTTTAAAAGGTAGTCATCTCCTTTCCTGGTTCTTATTTTAATTTTTTGAGACAGGGTCTTGCTATGTAGTGCAGGCTTCCCTTGAGCTCACTACATAGCCCAGGCTGGCCTCAAACTCACAAAGATCCTCCTGCCCCAGCCTCCTGAGTGCTAGAATTATAGGCATGTGCTACCATGCCTAGCTTTCATTTCATTTCTTAGCACACATTAGTGGAGCACCTCACAGGTTCCAAGACACCGTGCTAGGTGCAGGGGATACAGGGATGAATAGGAGCCCCCCTATATCCCTGAGAAGGTCAGAGCTGAGCAGATGATGGGCTGCTGATGACACAGGACACTGAGCAGTGGTGTTGTCACCCAGGAGAGTCACCCCCGGTGCTACCAGCATCTTGAGGTTGTGGGACAACTCCCTGGGCCGGAGATGGGGAAGGAAGACTACTGAGCAAGAGTATCTGCTGGACTGGGCAGGGCTGGGCAGGACTGAAAGTCCAGGCTGGGTAGGACTGAAAGCAGGGCTTCTCCCCAGGGCTGGACCATGTCGGGACAACTCAGGAGGGAAACAGCTACCTGGCAGCAAAGCATCTACAGGCAAGAAGTGGCAGTGTGGCCACCTATCCAGGCAGGGAAAGCAGCCCCCATCCCATCCAGTGCAGTGCAAGCCACAAGCATGCTTCCCAATGTCCCTCTGGGGCCCTCATGCCATGGCAGGGGCCGGTCAGGTGAGGGGACATTGTGACAAAAGCAGGAACTGCACATCCTGCTTTGCAGACTGGGAAAGGCTGAGGCCAGCTCCTCACATGACTGGATGAATTGTTCCAGCCCCAAATCCCTACACTGAGGCCCTGACCCTTAGACCTCAGGACACGACCTTATTCAGAGACTGAATCTTCACAGAGGTCATGGTAAACCACCTGAGTCAAAAGCTTCCTATAACATATTGATAGATTTAAAAATTGAAACAGATCACTAGATTCCAGTTTAATTCAAATTCTAAACACAGACTTGATCTTATTAATTTATTAATTCCTTTTTTCCACCAAGGTTTAACATTCTAAAGTTTCAGTTACCTGAGGTCAACCATAGTCTGAAACTATTACACATTAAATTCCACAAGCAAGTAATTTCACGTTGACATAATTTCTAGGACACGTATCATTATAATTGTTGTATTTTATTATAATTATGTTTCTTAGTCTTTTACACTATAGTACTGTGAATAACACACAGGAGGGTTTGGCGTGACCCCCCTTGAGGTCTTGGAATGTATCCCCAGTGGATGAGCAGAGTCTGCTGAATTATTACAGCAGACACAAAAGTACAACTTCAAGCAGAGTAAGGAGAGCATAATTGCAGCAGTCATTTCTGAACTTGACTTAAAATGCATGAAATCTTTGAAGCGAGGTCCAGCAGAGATGGTGGAGGACACCAGAGGCCAGCACCTCTGTGCTCACCCTAGGAGAGCAGGGTCGGTCCCATGACTCATCAACTGGACTGACCAGGTGCCGTTGGAGAGGTGCTAGATCGCAATGGCAGCACAGTCCTCATCCAACATTAACCCAGGATGTCCACAGCTGAGTGCACTTTGAGGAGGTGGCTGGGAGGAGGTGGCTGCTGGGGCCTCTGTGGGCTCGTCTCTCTCACCTGCGCTCCCTGAGCTCCGCTTCCTGGCCGCCATGAGTGATGGCTCTGCGGCGCCAGGCCCACCCGCCATGATGTTCCTGTCAGCAAATGAAAGCATCCGACACCTTGAGCAAAAATCATCTTTTTCTCCTTTCAGCTGTTGAAGTCAACTATCTGGTCCCAGCAATGAAAAGCAGACTAATAATTCCCTAATTCATGCTCACAGCCTTTCAAAGCATTCTGCCTACTCCAAACATTTGGTTGAAAGTTCAGTGCTGCCACTTCCATTGGAGGTGTGCGTCTCTAGTGTATGACTTGAGAGACAGCTGCTGCTGTCCAGTTTCCCGAGGTGACATTTGCCTGGGCACCACGGACCTGCGGAAATCTCTCAGCGTGGAAAACTCACCAAACTTATTTAACAACTCACCCAACCATCTCTTCATTGAGCAAAGTTCCTAGGGGGCTACCAAAACCTCGTATTGACTCAGGATGATTTAGTCAGTCAGCATTGAGAAAGGGAGCTAGGTTAAGAGCAACAGTGAAAGAGAGAGAGAGAGAGACAGAGACAGGGACAGGGACAGGGACAGGGACAGGGAAAGGGAAAGAGAAAGAGAAAGAGAAAGAGAAAGAGAAAGAGAAAGAGAAAGAGAAAGAGAAAGAGAAAGAGGCAGAGGCAGAGGCAGAGACAGAGAGGACAGACTCACCGAAGTCATGGACTATTACTGACTTCTCTTGCAAACATATTCAGGAATGCAACACTTTTGAAAAACTAAGCTCTACCAAAAGTAAAGTTGTTCCTTCACTAGTGACACCTAATGTGACAAGGTGAAATCAATGGACAAGAATGCTCCCTTCTGTGGTCGAACCCTGTCACTTCCCCTGTCAAGACTTCACCTGTCCATGGTCTCATTCTCAGGACCTTGGTTATTGTTTGAAAACAAGGTTGTCACAAATGGAATCAGATTTTAAAAAATCATACTGGAAAAGGATGGACCCCTAATCCAATACAACCAGTAGCCTTATAAAAAAGAGACAATGGACAAAGAAATACACACACACACACACACACACACACACACACACACACACACACACACACGGGAAAACCCCACAGGAGGGCCAAGTGGAGACTGGATCATTTTTTCTACAGATCAGTGGGCAGCAAAGATGATCAGCAGACTGCAGATGTCAGAGGGGCCAGGGGCAGCAACCTTTCACACCCTTAACGGAACCAGGTCTGCCTACACTTGGATCCCAGAGTTTTGGCCTCTGAAACTGAGACAGCAGATGTGGTGGAAGCCACTAGCTTTGTGGTGCAATTTTACAGCAGCCCACTCATTACCAAGGCACCCAGCACCTCTTATGTCATGGGAAGTCATCATCTTTCTCCTCTCTGCTTCATGGGTTGCTGAACTGGGGCCTCTGTGGTGTCTGCCCTTGGATCTCAGTAGATGCTAGCAGTGACAGTGCAGGGGCCACCAGCAAAGGATCTGCTTGACAGTCAGCTTCTACTCTCAGTCGCTCTGCCTTGAGGGCCCTTCCACCTGCTTCTGGTATTAGAGACAGGCTCTGTGGCTCCTCCATTTCCAGGCAGCAGAGATAGTAGGACCATCACTGCATTCCAAGCAAAGCACACAACAGGCCTCACAGCGGGACTCAGCCTCACTCCCGGAGTGGTCCTCTTAGCACACTCTGCCTCCCCAGATCCAGTCCTCATTACAACCACAAAACCACAAAACACCAAAGCTGAAAGTCACCCTTGGGAATTGTTTCATCTTTTTTATTTCTTTTTTTAATTTTAAAGAGAACAGTAGAAAAAGAATAACAGCAAAATGCAAACAAAACAAAGCATGAACATTAAAAGTGATACGGGGTTTCAAACTAAATGATAGGAATTAACAGTGGTTGTTATATTACACATTGAATATCTTCAACAAAGTTACTCGGATTACCAGATGTAAGAATGGAAGATTGATCAAACCATTAAAACCCATTTTGGGTTTTATTTACTCTTTCAGGTTCTTACACTATAGGGAGACAACATGATGTTTATACATGTGAGTCTGATTTATTTCATTTATGACTATGGTCTCTAATTGAATCTATTTATCTATAAAGCCTTGAGTTTATCTTTTTTATAGGTGAGTAATACTCCATTGTATACAAATACCACATCTTTTTTATCCATTCCTCAGTTGATGGGCATTTGGGTTGTTTCCAAGATTTAACTATGACAAATTGTGCTGCTATAAACATGGGTGCACATATATGGCTGTCGTATGACGTTTTTAATTCTTCTGGAAAAATATCTAGAAGGGGAATTCCTAGGTGAAGTGGGACTTCCAATCCTAGTTTTGTGAGGAATCTCCAAACTGATTTCCACAGTGGTTTCACCAATGTACACTCTCACCAGCAGTGGAGAAGTGTTCCTTTTTCCCCACAGTCTTTCCAGCATTTGTCATTGGTTGATTTCCTAATGGTAGCCATTCTTTGTGGGCTGAGATGGAATCTCAGTGTTGTTTTAATTGGCATTACCCAAATGACCGATGATGCCGAACATTTTTTCATGTATTTATTCACCATTAGTATTTCTTCATCTGAGAAGGGCGTATTCATCTCAGATGCCCATTTTTGGATTGAGTCTTTGAATTTTGGAGGCCTGATTTTTAAAAAATCTTCATACATTCTAGATAGAAGTCCATTGTCAGAGGGGCAGTTGGCTAAATTTTTTCCCAATTTGTGGGTTTTCTTTTTATTCTGTTGGTGATTTCTTTTGATGTGCAAAACTTTTCAATAAAATAAAATCCTAGTTGTTGATTTTTTGAAGTTTTTCCTGTGCAATTTGGTTTTTGTTCATGAACTCTCTGCCCACCTCTACATTTTTGAGAGTTTTATCTTCTTTCTCCTCCAGTAGATTTAATGTTTTTGTTTTGATATTTAGATCTTTGATCCAGTTTGACTTTAGGTTAGTCCTTGGTGATAGACATGTGTCTAGTTTTAGTTAACTTTAGCATGTGGAAAGCCAGTTTTTCCAGCACCATTTATTAAAGAAGCTATCTTTCTCCAGTGAACATGTTTGGTCCCTTTTTCAAAGATAAAGTGGTTGAAGGGGCTGGGGATATAGCTCAGTGGAATAAGCGCCTGCCTAGCAAGCGCAGGGTCCTGAGTTCGATCCCCAGTACCGCCAAAAAAAAAAAAAAGATAAAGTGGTTGAGTATGTTTGTAGCTGTGTCTGCATCTTCTAATCTGTTCCATTGATCTTCAGGGTTTTTTGCCAGTACCATGCTGATTTTATCACAGTAGCTTTGTAGTATAATTTCAAGTCAGGGATTGTGATGCCTCCTGCCTTTCCTTTGTTGTCCAGGATTGCTTTTGCTATTCTAGGCTTTTTCTGGTTCTAAATGAATTTCAGGAATGTTTTCTCTAGATCTGTGAGGTATACTAATGGTATTTTAATTGGGATTGCATTGAATCTGTACAACAATTCTTGGAGTATGGCCATTTTCACAATGTTGGTCCTTCCTATCCATGAACAAGGAATCTTTTCATTTTCTGAAATCCTCTTCAATCTCTTTTTTTCAGAGTACTATAATTTTCAGTGTATAGATCTTTTACCTCTTTCGTTAGATTGATTCCTTAATGTTGCATTTTTTTTAGATGCTATTATGAAAGGTGTGGTTTAGCTAATTTCTCTCTCAGTCTGTTTGCTGTTTGTGTACAGGAATGCTATTGATTTTTTAGTGTGGACTTTGTATCCAGCTATGCTACTGAATTTGGTTATTAAATCTATAAGCCTTTTGGTGAAGTTTTTGGGGTGTTTTATGTAGAGTATCATGTCAGCTGCAGATAATGATGATTTCACTTCTTCCTTTCCTATCGTTATTCCTTTTATTTCTCTCTCTGGTCTAATTGCTCTGGCTAATATTTCCAGAATGAATAGGAGTGGCCATCTTTTGAAAGTAGTTCTATATTTTTTAATTTTGGAGCTAAGCAGCAAACCTACAAGACAGCAATTCTTAATTATAAATCACAATTTGTTTTGGCCCTGGGTAAATTTCTGTATCTGCCATGCTGAAAATCCTGGAGCATTGGTTTTATCTTCTTCTTTTTTTTTTCTATAAGCATGGTCCTTGGATTACCCACCATTAAAATCATCAAGGATGCAATTTCGAACCAGCTTTCTTGGCTGCTCCATGGGTCAGGAGAGCAGGGAGCACAGGGGCAGAAAAAGGAGGACAAAGGATAGTGACTTGCACTTCAGATAACTTCAGGTGGCTCCATAAAGTGTAGGATGCGGTCTATTTCTGGGTCCCATCTCTCCCACACAAGGCCATGACATAGAGGAATGTGAAGAAAACAGTAGGGTGAGTGGATTCATAGACAGAAGAGAGGAGAAGTGAATTCCAGGCATGGACCTTTCAGAGGTCAAGGTTTAGGCCAAGGAGTCCCTCAAGCAGTGCCCTGTGACCCTGAAGGCCAAGAGCTCAAAGAGCCTCAGGGGTCCCATGGGAAGGGCAAGTGGCCCGTGAGGCCAAGGGTGCTGGACTTTTGAAATCTACACAGGAGCAGCTGGGGAACCTCTAAAATTTTCTGTTAATAGTATTTGGGTTTCACATGAGACTTTTGAAAAATACTTTATTTCTTAGAAACAGGTTTGAAAGCCTACAACCATTTGAAGATAACACAAATTAGTATCCATAGGCTGGAGTAGGGCCAAAGATTACCTGTAGCCAGTGACAAGGGGGAGCAAGGACTTTGTTTCCTTTCCTGTATATCCCTGCTTTTCATGGGTGAGAAAGGGTGATATAATGTGTCAACTAGATATCAATTCATGGAATTTTTCAAAAGGGAAATGTCGGCTTAAGAATCTACTTAGAAGAAGGTATAGTCTATGTACCTAGATATCCCAGAGCATTCCTGACATGTCTCATTTTACCTAATGGTTTTATTTGTAAAAGAATCATTTCTTCCACTTAGCCGCAACTTTTGAGGCTCCTGTTTTCTCCTAGGTCCTATGGAAAATTGGGAGGGAAGAGATAGTGCCCTTCAGTGCCCAGCACCAACCCTCTTAGTATAGACAGCTTTGTGCAGGAGGTGTAACTGGTCTTGCATTTGTGTTTACATGTGACTCATCTCAGGGTCCTCATTCCAGTTCGTGGGTTCTTAATAAATATTGACTTAATTATCAGCTGTCAGACCTATGGGCGATTCCTTCAGCTACTGATGCCTGCTCCTCTCTCTTCATATGTTCTGCCTAGCAGCAGGAAGCCAGAAAGGCTCTACTCATTAATTCCCACACTACACATTCATTAGCGACTGTCCGCTTCTCAGATGGTTCCGTGCAAATCAAAGGTCAGTCCTCTAAGGAGCAACCATTGATTTTCTGGGTGGAACAGGTTTCTCTCCCCACACTCCACTCCTGCAGGAAGCAGAGATTCTACTTCCACACACAGCAGCATCTCCTTCTTGTCGATAGCAATTACCTTCATGGGTGCCTCCTCGCACTGCCTCCTGAGCTTCCAGACAGGAGAACCATGCTTGACTTTCTTTGCATGTTCGCTTGTTGCTAAATGTGGCCTTGACTCTTCCACATCACATGATTAAGAAGGCAAGAGATAAAATTGTCTAGGATACAAGTGCTTTGCAAACGGAACTCAGAAAACAAACGGGTCATACACAGACATTAACAAGAAGACAGAGTCTGCCCCTAAGCAGCTGCCATGTATTTCTTTTACTGTGTGCAGAGATTCCCTCCAAGGGGTGTCCAGACATTGTCCGCTAGCTTGTTCTTCTGTGAGTCTGGCAACACTGCGTTTAGCACCATCAATCCACCAGCAAATATGGAGCCAAGTGGGTAACCACAGAGATAAAACATTCTGCTAAAGGAAGTCATATGACTATTGAATGACTGTGTGTTGTAAATGAAATGATTAAAGTTCTAGAAGAAAATTCAGGTGCACAGCCATAGAAGGTTGATACAAAGGAGGCCTATTCTATACCAAGACATTAGTAAATGTTAATGTTTTCACAGGCTGCTGCTGTTGTTAGCTCTGTTTGGTTGTTTTTTTCCTACACTGTACATGTAAGAAAGAAACATGTACATGTTTTCAGTAAAGAAAAGCAAGCTGCACTACTATAATGGAACTAGCCTGGAAATTTCTGCAACATTCCTCGTTTCAATTTACATTTTGTCAGCCCTAAGTAGCAGCCTACATTTAAACATTTAAAACATGATACATGTGGAAGGTAAGTTTACCAATAAAAAGAAAGCACATGCTAGTAAGCATCATATATCCTGAACACATACAATAAAAGGCAGGTCTTGAATGGAAGCGTTTCTTTTCTTTTATCTCTCTCTTTTTTTTTTTTTTTTTTTTTTTTTTTTTTTTTTTTTTTTTTTTTTTTTTTTTTTTTTTTTTTTTTTTTTTTTTTTTTTTTTGTCTTTTTGAGACAGTCTCACTTTGCAGTTCAGGCTGGCCTTGAGCTCACTTTGTAGCCCAGGCTGGCCTCAGACTCACAACAATCCTCCTGCCTCAGCCTCTCAAGTGCTGGTATTACAGGTGTGCACCACCACAACCAGCTAGAATGGAAGCATTTCAAGGGTAGAATCATAACCTGGCCTACTTCACAGATCCCTGCCTGTACCTTTTCTCTGGATTTAGTCTATTTCATAAATTGAAAATTATTTTTTCACGAACTAGAGACATTTTTGCAAAGCTATAATTTTTAAAATGCTTAATACGTTATATATGTGCATGTGTGAACACGAAAAAGATGTGCACAGCCACACACACATCTACAAAAACAGCAGCCAACTTTGTGGGCTCTGTGATGGTACCCAGTGTATTAAACCTGAAAATTATTCATTGAAACAATGTGATTATCAACAAGGAAGAATCACTTTCCCAGAATATTGATGTCCATAAAATCTCAGGTGCAATTCACCCCAATTCGGCAATGTTTACTGCTCTAAAAGCAACAGAAAGGTGTTCTCTGGAGTAACTTAAATCTGTACTTGCTTAGGGTGTGGCCAAATTCACACTAGATGGCCTGGCTTTGGTTGAATAATTCAACACCTGCCTCTGCCAAAGGTACCCTTTAGGGCTGACTTTCCAGCCCGACTGAAAAGACTGTCCCTTGCACAGGTAAGACACAGGACGCAAAGATGGAGTCAAGCAGGACACGCCGAGGACAACAGGCAGAGACTCAGGCCCTCCAAGTCTCACCAAGGCCCGCTCCAAAAACACCTGGCCACTTGCGGTGCTTCCTTGCATGGTGACCATCCGTCTAAGTGTTCTCGATTATTCCAAACACACAGGCGACTTCAGAAACCTAGCATTTAATTTCGAAAAAGGAAGTTAAATGTTCTTTATAGCCATGGTTCGAAATGGCCCCCTTGACATGAACTTGTAGCTGTAAAAGGAGAACGTCTTAGGGTTAAGGTGGTCGCAAGAGCACATGTGCAGTCCTGCATCCTCCCCTACACAACGCTGAAGCAGATGGGGTGTTCACACCGAGCTCAGCACTGGGCGTTTGAGCCCCACCCTGGAGACCAGCAGCTGGAATCCCAGCCTTGATCTGAGGACGCCGTGAGCTGGTGCCCGCGAAGGAACTGGTAAGGAAGGCAGACACCTGGAGCGTGGCGTCTGAGACCAGGAGCCCCGCATCCTGTGCCGCCCGCCACCAAGGGACACAAAGAGGAGGGTGTCCTGGAGACCAGCGACGCAGGCCCTGCCCAGACACCGGCTCTGCTGGCGATCTGACTGCCAACTTCAGTCCTCAGAGCAGCGAGAAGTCATTATTTCGGAGCCATCCTGCCTGCAGCACGCGCTATAGCTACCCACACGGACAAAGTCACCCTCTCTCCAGTTACCGCTCCTCTCCTAGCCTCCATCCGCACAACCAGGCTGCGCCCAGGACAGGCAGCTGACCGTCAGCAAACAAGGGCAAGCACAGAGCTCTGCACTACCCTGTGGGGCCCTGGGCACTCTGTCCACCACTCCACGTGCTGCAGTCAAAGCTCCAGACCGGACAGCCACGGGCCCCATGGAGCCTCCACGCACACCTCTGAGAGTGATGGCACAGCAATCCCGAGAAAGTTCCTGTACCAGACGACAGGGTGCAGGCCCAGACCAGGCAGTGCGCTGAGCTCAGCCCCCTTCCCTGGACCTAGGACACCAGCCTGTGAAGCAGGACCAAGGTTGTTCCAGGCTAGGCCTGCAGGGTCTGCAGGGGAGCACAAGAACTGGGAGCACTGGAGAAGCCACCAGTGGCTTCCGGGTTTCAGCATCCCCCTCCCAGGGCAGGAGTGGGCAGCCTTCCACGGGTCCTGGAGCAGCTTTGGGTGGTCCAGCCACTTGGGGACACCTTGGTCAGTACACTGGGCTGGCTCTGGTCACAATCGAAACGCAGAGTGGTCATTGCATGACAGGCACTGGGTGTGGGAGATCTGGACTACAAAGATCACTGACTTCAGGTGAAGTAAGACTTCAGAGCCTCAGTTTCCCCATGAGGACAATGGGGTAGGAAGACCCACAGCGCAGAGCTCTGGCCAGAACCTGGGAGAAACGGGCTTTCTTCTCTGCCCCACGGAGGCTACCTGTCTGCCCCTTCAGATAAAACACTACCGCGTTGGTCCATTCACTAAAAGTCTGCCTCAGGATTCCCACCGCTGGGTCTGTGACTCATCTGTGTGTTGGGAGCAAGTTGCAGCCTCACCCCAAACCCATGGAGGGAGACAGAAGCCAGAGTCTTTCTAACAGAAGGTCCCCGGAGGCCGCTCCCTTTTGGGAGGGGCTTGGCAGGCTCTGCTCCCTCGTGCAGCCTGGGCAGGCTGCGAGGGCGCTCCGTGGAAGCGCATCTGTCTCTTGGGGAGCAGGTAGCCCCGAGGATTTTTTTCTGGAAATTTAACTCAACCCCATCCAAATTCTCTGAAACATCAAGCAAAGTAACCCACACGAGGCGGCTGTCTGGCAGGATGGAATTTTTCCAGTCTTCTCTTCGTCTGCAGCCCCGCCCACCCCATGAAGGACAACCCACAGGCGAGGTCACTCGCTTGGTCTATGCCCAGCGCCTTCTTGGGTGCCTGCTGGTGGGCAGGTGCTGGTCCAGGTGCCAGAGGGAATCCGCCCATCACCCTGAATGCACCCCTCCTCCCAGAGAACCTAAGAGGCATGCCTCGAAAGCAGGGCAGCTGCCTCCTTCAGGAGCCCTGGGACGAGCTGTCAGGCCGCATGAAAACCGTTCTCCTCAAGCCTAAAGTTTTAATGCACTGTTTACACACGGAAGCAAAAGGGGTTGCATAATTAATAGAGACAGAAAACTGAGAGACAGAGCACAAAGTGCCTTTTAGAAAAAAAAAAAAAATTAGACTCAAAGGAGGAAGGCCACCCTCCGAGTTACCCTGTGCGTCTCCTCGTGCTCAGACCTGGAAGGCACTGGATGCTGCCCAGCACCCACCCTGCCCCGGCGCAGGGTGGTTTCTTGAGCAATGTCCTTCAACGGTGCCCTGCAAGATGCCACACTCCCCAGGACAACGGGTGTCCCTGCACTGAGGTACAGGGAGCCAGGGCACCCTCCTCGCTCCCAGGGTGGACACCGCAGCCGCTCAGTAGGGATTCCTGGGCCCAGTGTCAGCCAGGGGTCTCACCAGGCAGCGGCAGCCGGCACGTACCTCCTGTGTCTTCTAGCAGGCGAAGGGGTGCAGAGCTGCGCAGGCGGACGAGGGGTGAGCGCGGCTGGTTAATCACTCCCTGCTGGCCTGCACCCTCGGGCAGAATCATATTGCTTTATGCAGATGAGTTCATAACAGTTTCTTCAATTTGGCTTTTGTAGAAAAAAGCGCCAGCCCGGCGCGCTGTGTCAACAGCTACCCGAGGGCCTACCACTTTACAACGCTAGTGTATTACTATTTAAAGACAAGCACTTAGCTGAACATCAGTGCTGCCTTCGGAGTTTAATTACCGCCCTCCCCACGGGGCCCAATGAGCCATGGACTCCTCCCAAGGGGCCTCTGCCGGGATGATCGTTAACTAAGTAAGCAGATGCTAACCCAGCGCCTCTTAAAGCGCCCTCCTCAGGTGACAGGGGTGACAGCCAGCGAGGTTGGTTTTCACCATGAAAAAGCCAGAAGACCTACATGCAACACGCGTGAACTACATGCTAGAACATGTGCATACATGATATTTATGTTTCTTCTGCTGAACTATCAGGGAAAGAGCTCAACAGCAAAACCAGCTTCTGATCCCACTTGCAGTATTATTAACGCTTTCACCGAATCCTGACCCCGAAGGAGGGCCTGCTGCTCTGAATCCCCTCTCAGTTTCTCTGTGGAGCGGACCATATGCTCAAGGGTCGGTCACACTTCTCCCTCCTACACGGCGCTCACTGTCTCAGGACCCTTCCTTCCGAAGGAGCACAAAGCAGCTGCAACTTTGAGATGTACACTTGGCTTTTAGAAAACAGATTACCATGTTAAGAGCAACATGTTGAAATTCTGATTGTTAAGTGAAAAATTTAGTACATTTCCCAAAATCTATGGAAGAGAGGGAACAGGGTAGCCATAAAAATTACCACTTATGTTCTTGTTTTGAAATGATATGAATAGTCTAAAAGGTATCGGTCTTGTGTGGAGCCAAAACAAATCCAGCAGAACATTTTTAAGGTGCTAACTGCGCTTGGAGTGACCAAGGCAGTGAAGTTGTCTTCTAGAACTCAGAGGAAGCTCTCAGATGCAAGAACTGTACCAGGGCTCTGTGCGGGTGGACGGGGCTGCTGCTGCCAAGGGTAAGCAGTGAGCACTGTGGCCTCTCAGGTGCCTACGCCCAAAGGAACACCAACTTCCTCCCAGGGGGCGCCATGTCAGATCAGTACATGTTTGTTAACCACACTGTGGTCACGTGATCCCATGACAGGGCACAACATGGGTGCAGGGAAGCCCGGATCCAGGCCTGCCTCCTGTGTATGCAGTGTGACTTTGGGGGACAAGTCCCCCTTCCCCCTTTCCTCCTTGTTGAACTGGAAGACAGAAGGTGTTATTTTGATTTTCAGTACCTCCACCCCTCAGTGGGATGGGGGCCGGTGTAGTGTGGCAGTGGTG
Source organism: Dinomys branickii (assembly GCA_004027595.1). Taxonomy (NCBI): domain Eukaryota; kingdom Metazoa; phylum Chordata; class Mammalia; order Rodentia; family Dinomyidae; genus Dinomys; species Dinomys branickii. The sequence continues at coordinate 38,573 of PVLD010005754.1, forward strand.
GGTCAGGGGTCTCAGAGGTGATGCTGATAACGACTGATGTACAAGTTGACTAGTGGTGGCAGCCGAGGTCACCCTGTGTGTCCAATCCACCCCAACATACAGAAGCTCACAAAGTGTTTTGCTGACAGCCCTGACGTTCTTCCCAGGATTTGTAAATCCTTTTGTATATGGAAATTACTTCTTTGTCTAAATTGCCACTAAGTGATACCGTCCTTGCCACCCTTGCTTAGGAAGCAGTGCCCCAGGTTCTTCTCATGCCCTGTGTAGCAGGTTCTTGGAGGGTTCTGGTGGTCCACACAGCCACGTCACAGAGGACGCAGGGATCTGTCTATACCCTGAAGGCATCTAGGCTGGGCTGGTCTGTCCAGGAGAGCAAGTGGGGACCCGAGGCACAAGGGCCATGCGGAGGCACACAGTCACCCAGGCCCACCACACCGTAAGCAGTGGGGGCACCTGTGAGGGTCCCTCGTGTTGCCGACCTGACTGGGTTCAGGCGGATGAAGCAGTACAGTGACTTTTTCTTTTTTCTTTTGGTGCTAGGAATGGGACCCAAGGCTTTTGCACTGAGCTTCAGCCCCAGCCCCTTTTAAACTTAGACACAGGGTCACTAAGACAGTAATTTGCACAGACTGGACCCAAATTTGTGGTCATCCTGCCTTGGCTTCCCAGAGTGCGGAGGCTACAGGACTGCGGCCCAGGTTCAGTCTGGGTCTGAGGTCACCTGAGAAGGAGTTCCCAGAGAAGGCTGGTGTGCGGAGAGCAAAGTGCCTGAGGAAGGCTACCCTGGTGGAACCTGGGCATCCTGGTGTTTTAAGCCAGTCCAGTTCAGTCTACAGTGTCTCTTAGCTGTGTCCCCGGCAACCTCGGCTCTGGATCTGCAGGCTGAGCCCCCCAAGCTGGGGATGAAAGCGGTGCTGGTGAGCAGGCAGCTCCCTGCTTATGCAACACAGTGTGGATCCCAGCTGTGTACACCAAGCCTCAGCCCCAGCCCCAAATGCCCTGCTGGCTGCATGAATCCCTGCCCCAAGGAGCCACCATCTCTGAGGAAAGCCCCCGAGGAACAGGAGAGAAATGACAAAGCAGTTCTTCCCCAAAGGGAGCTTGGTGCGCTGTGCTGAGCTTCCGAGGCCCCTCCGCCAGGACAGGAGGGCCATCTCCATTTTACCTGAGAAAACTTCCAGGGAGGAGCCATCAGCAAGACGCTGGAGAACAGATGAGTAGGACAGAGACAGAGAGGCCTGACAGCCGTGGGGACCGTAGGGGGGGGACCCCAGAAAATAGTCCCGAACCTACAGCAGGGCCTAAAACAACTCGAGAACTGGCACCTTAGTTTCTCATCCCTTGAGCAAAATACCTGACATCCGCCATTTAAGGCCGAGGGGTTTATGGTGTTTGGCTCATGGGTATAGTCCATGGCAAGCAGGCTCTAATGCAAGAATGGTGAAGTAGAAGGGTCTGGGCAGAGGAGAGCTGCTCATGTCTGGCCGGGCTGACAGCAGAGAGAGGGACGAGCTGGAGAGGGAGATGGACTCTTTCGTCTCCTTGAACCAGACCCTGCCTCCTCACAGAGCATTAGCTATGGAGTCATCGCTGGTGGACACTGGCCCCTGGTGACCCACCCGCCTTCCACACGTGAGTCTTCAGAAACATTGCACATCCAAACCCTAACATCCAAGTCCTGGTCACAGGGCATGCACGGGGATAGCTCTGATGGCAGGCCTTGAGGGAGAGGGTCCTGTTGGCCAGCACGCTATCTCCAAGAAGCTCTGCTGGGGCTCCTTCCAGAAATTCAGAAATGGTGACTCTGTGAACAGAAACCAAATGGGGCTCCAGGAGTCAATGCCACGTGAGGTTAAAAGACCATTGCTTATGCAGGGCTTCTTAGGAGATGAAACTAAACAACTCTAGAGCCCTGTGGTGTCAGGCTCTGCTGCCACGGCCCTGTTCCTGGAAAAGTGTTGTGATGATCAAGGTGCCCCCCTCAACATTCCTGCTGAGACTGAATCTCTGATGCAACAGGAAGAGGAAGTGGCCGGTGGGTGGACATTAATTCATGAGGACCCCACTCAGGAGGGGTCAGTACCTTGTCCAAGGACTTGAAGTTGAAGGGATCTTTCCTGTCCTCCTATCCTAACACACAGTGGAGCTGCCAGTGCCTCGCTCTGAGCTTGTCAGCCTCCAGAACCATGGGAAACACTTTTCTGTTGTTTGTAACCTACCCAGACTCGGATATTTTGTTATAGCCCCACAGATGGACTAAATAAGTAACACTGAAGCTCCAGAAACGAGCCAAATGGGAAGAGAAAAAGCCAAGGGAAGGTTAATGCTCCAAAAAGATAAGCTTAGGAGAATCACAGCCTGTAACCCTTTGCTCAGACCATCTAAGCATAGACTATCCTGCGGACACATCCCGAGAACCAGAACAGTGGATGGCAGTACCCTGCAGTCCTCAGTTCTGATTGCTCAGGAAAACCCCACCTCCTGCCGATCCCCCTCTTGCTCCCAGTGTGGTGGTGTCTGGAGTCTGTCCTCGGAGGGACGGAAGATGCTCTCCACCTTTGTCAGCAACCCAGTTCTCCATCTTAGCCTGCCACTGCTGCCTAAGGCTAATTGCTTCCCCCAACCCCCATCTGAGCCAGGTCTCCAGCCACGTTTACCTCTTACCAACTGACGAATCTTGGAGAGGAGCCTTTCTTTCTTTTTATATCTAGAGAAAGGGCACTCATGCAATCTTCATGCATGTACCTTTTCACCCACGTGCACGAACCAATTTCACCACAAACTATGTTGCAGACATCGTCTGGCGGTTATTAATCTATGTGGGGCTCTTTGAAAGCTCTTTCTTCACGCTGCATGGGAGTGGGCACTCTCTCCTGCACTCAAGGACTGAGCGTTGCAGCAGTGATTGCAGTAAGCAAAGGTTGGTTATAGATCATATGGAAAGGGCGTTCTAATTTTTTTTAGACCAAGATTAGGATGCAAATCCAACTCGGAAATTGGACCATCACTAAGGATCTTTGTTTATCTGATTACCGCTCAAAACCATCTGCACTTAATTGCAAGACAACGCATCATTTAACAATCAGCAAGGATTAAAGGACAAAGCCTCTTAGGGAGAGTTTCTGTGGGTGGAATTTAAAAACAAAGGAAGAAAGGACGCCTAGGCTCATGCCACTTTCTCCCTAGGTTTTTGAAAGCCACCAAGTGTTTTGGTTTATACATCTGGTGGTGTCGAAAGGAAAGTACTGGAGATTTAGTGTCTGGGAAGTGCCTGCAAACAGCAGGGAGGAACTGCTCTCAGCCAAGAAGGCCCAGGACCCTCTAGAGACCAGGACACTCAGGCAACACACTGCAATTGGCATTTCTTAGATGTTGTGATGACAGAGTAGAGGTCTACGAGGACACTTCTGATGCAGGACATCTGGGCAGCAGGCACTCCGTGTTAAAGACACGTCCTGAGCTGGGCATGGTGGCTCATGTGCCTGTATTCCCAGCATTCTGGGAGGCTGAGGCAGGAGAACTGCAAGTTTGTGACATAGTGAGACTTTGACTCAAAATAAAAGATTACAAAGGACAGAGGATATAGCTTAGTGAAAGGCCTTGGGTTGAGACATTCAACCCCCAGTAACACACACACACACACACACACACACACACGCACGCACGCATGCACACATACACACGCACGCACGCACGCACGCACGCACGCACGCACGCACACCCCCTTTTGCCCACTCTGGGCTGCATCCCACGGGAGTGTTTGTGAAGGTACAGGAGTTACGTCTGTTTTTCGTCATTCTTAGCAGGTGGTAGATACAGAGTTCAACGTGTTCTGCAACCTTCAACAGGACAGGAGTCCGGGTGTGTCTGCTCCTGTGACATCGCCTGGCCTCTCTGGTGACCACGCACGGCTCACACACAGCCCTGGGATTTAACCCTCCACTCGTTGTCTTGGCCTTGCATCTTTCTCTGCCAGTTCACCCCACCACACCATGAGCTCCTTCTGGGCAATACCACTCTCGTGCTCAGTCCCCAGGCCCGGGCCAGCACTCAGCACACAGAAAGCGTTCGTAAAGGATTAACAACCCAGGCACCTAATGAGCCGGGAGTGAAGGAGAGGAAAGCGAGCTCAGAAGCTCTACTGCTCACGCACAGCTTGCCCGTGCCCTTGAAACTTCAGTAGCTGGTGTTGGCGGAGGAGGCAGAGACCTCGAGGTGTCTCGCAGGGTGGCGTATCCAGCCACATCCGCAGTGTGGGCGGCGCTGCACTTCCTCACTCAGCACAGCATTTCCCCACTGCACGTGAACAGCTTTCATGACCAAATTCATAAAATCTTAGCCTGACAAAATACCGAGTCACCGCAACACGGTGTGCTTGGGCTCTGACACCTGCCCAGGGTCGGGTCCAGCTGATGTTGCAGTGTTGGGAGTGATGCCAAGATATGAATCACAATCAAATCGTGACCAAAGCTCCATATAATCTCCCATTTAATTGTAAAGATAACATATTGGATTTTCTCATATGAAACAATTATTTTCAATGCAAGTATAGGAGACATAGATTTTAGTGTGGCTTTTGCTCTGATAGTAGGAATTTCTGAGCTGGGTGAGGGAGGTGCTGAGTGGAAGATGTAGGAACCAATGTCAGTGAGAAAACAGAATGTGGAATGTAGACACTGATGTGTAACACTTGCTGACATTTTCCCTAAACTTTCCACCTCCAAATTGGGGTCACTTTCTAAAGTCAGCACCTGGAAGGACGGAGATGTGTTTAGTACAAACCATGGGGAAACATATGAAGGCCTGGTGCCTCACTAGGAAGTGCCAGAAAGCTTCGGTGTGGGTCCACTGATTGTTACTGCCACAGGGAACACTGCTCTGGTGAGCTCCGGCGACAGGCACTTGTGGCCACAGCCACATGTGGCCTGGGAAGCTGGTCGTGTGGCCCCACAACACCGACAATGTTTAACATCACAAGTAATCTTCTGTAGGTTTTTTCATGTCATGATCATGCATGACTGGGACTCTGCAAGTAACAGAGATTACTGTGGAGGGGAGGGCGTGGTGCCCTGCTGACTCTGCCCCTTCCCCCCCCCAGCCCCTGGGTAGCCCATGTGGGTGTCAGGGGTTACACTGGCTTGCAGAACTTGGCTAGCACAACACAGCAGACTCCAACACACCCATGTGTGCACGTGAGGATGGGCGTTCGCTGCTGCTGCTGCGCAGAGATGTGTTTTCATTTGTTAGTATCACAAAATGAAGTCAAGTCTCCCTCTAGCTTTATGTTTTTAAAGGTTTCCATTTACAATAAAAGCTATATGAAAGCAAGTTTTGTGGCCTCTATATGGTACCTGTATTATATACTGCCTATTTGGCCCAAGGTAGTTCCTCTTCCCTCAGCCTGGCCTCCTCAAACCAAAAGGTCGGACACCCAGCTGCAGCCTTTGGTTTGGGGCTTCATTTCATAGGCATGCCTTTGGGCATGCACATCAGGACTATGTCTTGGTAAGATCTGGTGCCTCTGCATAAGGACGGAAGTCTACCAGATGACAAGTATGGAGAATCATTAGATAAGTTGCTGCCTTTTCTCTCTGCACACTGAAAAACTTTCCATCTCGCCATTAATATCTCTGAAAAAACATTCATCTGCATTTGCTGTCTCTTTGTCAGGTGTCACTAAAATGAACTGTGAATCTTACTTACAAAGTATAAACTCCTGCGTGGTAAGTCTGCTTCTGGGACAGAAAGTGGGGTGTGTCCATAAGCAGAGAAGCCATCTGCAAGTGAATACCGGGGTGATTTGGGGTGCCCCATGGCAGGTCTCATTTGTAACAGGACAGAAATGTTGATAATGCTCTTCATAGCCCCCCAGGACACAATGGAGCATCACTTCTTTATATTTAGTTTTAAAAGAGACTGTCCTACTTCTCTTTCCAAATTGTGAATCCTTTAAATGTACTTTTACCAAGTTTTTCTTGCTTTTCACAAAGCATCCTGGTGACTGTAGCACCTCTGGAAGTCATTTTAAACTTGATTGTCTCTGACAGCACATGGAGCAACGCCCTTCTCTCGGGACACCAGCAAGGAGCGGATTTATGAGCCCATGTGTGGATCTGATAAGCAGGCAGAAATCACTTTTACTATGTACATAAAGCAGCGCTTGATGCAAGGACAGCCACCTTCTCCCCAGAAAACACGTCTACTCACTCAGGACTAAGCTTTCTTCTTAAAGGCAATCTCATAATAAAATTTCAAGTTGACACTGGAAACTCTTAAAATGTAAAGGCAGGAGATTCAATTAAACAAGGACAGAGAGAGAGACAGGGAGAGGGAGAGGAAGAGGAGGCAATAGCAGCAGAGGCCCACAAAACTATAATGAGCATATTTTGAAAAACAAATCATAGTTAACATGATAGAAGTGAGGACAAATGATTCTAAGTTGACTGGGTGAAGACAAACACACTCTTATTTGTGGGGGGGATGTCACAGGACCACAAACCTCCCCACTTTTAGGACTGAACCAATACATTCCCAGGGAAAAGAATCCAAGTTTATCTTGTGTCCAAAGCCATGTTTAGGTGCCTGCTTTGGCAGCACATATACAAAGTCATGTTTAAAGGTGAGATTCACCATAACACAGATACATATTTTATAATTATGAAAAATAACTCCATAAATAATACCACATTTTATAAGATCTGGATAGTGTCCCTCTCAGTAACATTTGTGCAAGAGAAGACCGACATCCTGTTGTGTTTGTTTTTGATACAGGAGAAGAAAGTCTTAATAGAAAAGTACTTTTGAAACCAGCAATCCATGATCTAAGACAAAAACAAAACTCTGGATGGTGGCAACCACACTGCTGCAGAGAGAGGGCAGGAAGACGCACCGTGCTCTGGGGTGAAGGTGCAGGACTCAGGGTTTTTGCAATTGTTCATGAGCATGAAAAATCCTTCACAAATACCTCAGTGTTTGTCTGTCACAAACCCAGACACCTTTAAAAATGGAGGTCTGAGAAGCATCCAAGTATGTCATATACATGTGCAAATCTGCCAGAAGGAAGCACTCTACTCTGCCTAAGTAATAGAAATTTTTACAGACCTGTATGTACATAAGCGTGCACAGATATTACACAGATATGTTCACTTTTAAATGGTCAATGATGAGACATGTTTCCTGAAAAGGAAATCAAGGCCTCGTGCACAGCCACAACCAAGGACAGAGTGCAGATGCCCATTCCGGTCCTTTACTAAGGCTTCCTGAAGCCGTATATGTGTGTGCACTGTGTGTGCACATGCGCATGTGTGTGTGCTTGTGTGTTTGTGTGCATGTGTTGGGAGTAGGGATGATATAGGCACTTGGCTTTTAAAGTTCTCTGGGTGATTCTGTTTGTCGGACAGGCCAGATGACTGGCATGCAGACCAGGGAGACCAGATTCCACAACGCACTGCCCTGAGCTGTGCCACTTTGCAGGAGAGGCGCAGGTGCCCATGTGGTGCCACCTCAGGTGGGCGGCTCAGGCAGGGCAGGGCCACCCTCCACGCAGCAGGGCTGGGGCCGTCCTCAGAGGAGCCACACACAGCAGGGCTCAACGCTCAGCCCCACCTCGGTTCCCCTGCAGGGCTGCCCCCCTGCCCCCCGCTCCCACCAGTCCCTGAGTCTTCACACTTGGGGGGCACAGGCTTCTCCCACTGCCCGCTCCGTTTTGTAGAGGCTGCACTTTGCTTCCTTCTGCCGTGGGATTAAAGCAGCTCCCACGTTAGAACCAGCAGCATGTTCCTGGGCTTGCGCTTAGGAAAGGCAAAATCGAAGGGTGTGCCACACCCTCCCACCTCTTAGGTAGAAGTGTGTGCTTAGGAGAGATATTAGTCTTCCATGTACCTTTCGCTACCGAAACAAAGCTGGAATTCCTGGCACCAGCCGAGCTTGGGAATCACACTATAGATTATTTTCCATTCTTATTCTTTTAGTTTATCTTGTGTCCATTAACAAATTAACCCATTGTCAGCAGAAGAAAAACACTCCATGAGTTTGTCGTTGAAACTGCTTTCCACTTTGTTCTGATTCACAGATGACACTGTAAGTCTGCGTCCTTTTTCTCCTGATGGAGTATCGGTAGGAAGCACAGAAGAAAGGCCACTTGCCCCCAGGCCGCCGCGGGGTGTGAAGCAGAGCCTACCGGGGTTCACACACAGTTCTGGGCCCTGACCTCTTTATCACAGGGACAGAAGTTTGCAGACACAAAGCATCAATGATTTGGGACCTGTAAGCATCGAAAAGTCACCCTACTGCAGTCTCTGCTGAACAGGGGCAGCGTTCGAACCCTCATCACTTTGCCAACTGCCTCGAATGGCTGTTTGAGCTTTATTTATTTGTTTGTTTGTTTATTTATTTATTTATTTATTTGTATGTAAAACTTGTGCATACCTTCTCATCCCTCACTGCTCTGAGAACACCAGGCTAATTCTTGGGGCGGTCACCCAAGTGGCCTCATTCCAAGGATAGCCCTTCTGTGGCTCCTTGGGGTGAGCTCCCTGTAAAGCAGGAGTTCCCTATGGACTCCAAGAGTGCTGGGGACAGGCCAACAGGCAGGTGGGGTGGCTCTTGGGGACTCTGGGGTGGGTGGGAGCTGGAGAAGGTGATCCTAAAATTCCTGGTCAGTTCAGCATCCAAGCCCCCACCTCCCTGACACTGACGCCTGCAGGTGCTATGGTAGACGTTCCAGTGTGTACAGCAGCGTACCCCACCCATGAGTGCTTCTTGGGGCTTGGAAGTTCCCACTGGCCGGAAACTCTCACTGTATGGCAAGCCTACCCGGTGTCATCTGCGAGCTTCTATGACCTGAGTTTCCCATTTCCAGTCTCCCTTCTGGACACTCACAGGGTTCCCTGAAGCTTCTGCTCCACCAAAAGACACCTCATGTCCTCCAAGTACCTCTGGTTTTTCTTTAAACGGTTCATATGTTAATAACACATGGAGTTTATGAAGCCTCCTGGCTGTGTGGTGGTTTTCTTCCGCCTGCGCCCCCACTTCAATCTTTGTAGTCCCCAGCTTTCCCCACATGCCCCGCTTTTTGACCAACAGACCAGGCGGCCAGCACCCTCTTCTGTTTTGGAGAACGGATGATGTCATGAGGCGTTTCTGATGTTCCTCAAGGGAAAACAGAGCAAATAGCAAGAACATTAATGGAAAGGTCTCTTGTGTTCATTTCAGTCTTCTTATGACATCCGGGCACACTTCACCTCTGTCTTCACTGCATGCGTACTTTTCATTTCTGAAAGAGACTTCAGGGCCCTGCTGGGAGGCCACGTGACCAGCACTCTTCCACTTGCCTGGCTGGGCCCACCGCGGCCTCTGGTCCACGAGCTGTGCGCACGCTGTCACGGTGTCTGCCTCCCGCTTCCTCCCACTCCAGGCAGTGTACCCCTGCAACTCCGGCAGTGTTATCGTCTCCCCCCTCTCCCCTCCCCTCCCCTCCCCTCACCTGGCTGTTTATTTCCCTCACATCATCTCTGCTTCCTGAACTGATTTTTCTACCACCTCTGAAAATAACAGCTCATTAGAAAGTGATCAGACTGAGTGAGCAATCGAAGATAATTGCTCGGAATTGCACTGATCTTCACCCAGGCCGCCCGCCCATGTGTGAGCTCGGAAAACCCAAGGCCTGCCTTGTGCTCCAGGTTCTGCTTCAGGTCAAGGGGAAAAGGGGGCGAAACTGCTTGCAATGCACTGTTGATGGCCCCAGGGAAAGGACGGGGCTGGGAACGACAGCAAGGAGAGAGAGGGGTGCCACACGTGCACGTCAGTGAGCCGCACGCAAGGGCGCAGCTGGAGGGTGCTGGTAGCTGGCATCTCCCTAAGGCTCACAGCCCGGGGCGGGGAAAGCCACCATTCCGGATGGCCACTGCATCTCAAATGGACAGCCCTCAGTGTTCTTTTGAACTGAAACTGCAGGCAGGGTGACCCCCTGGGCCAGTTTGCTCAGGGCTTTCTGATGTTTCTCACCACTCAGAGGCACACAGCCTAGCCAAGTTGTGTCCCTACTAAGCCAGGATGCTTCGTCCCCAGCTCAGGACCACCTGAGACCATGAGATCTGCCCATGCGTGACACAAAACAACAGAAAAATCAACTGCGAGGTTCGTGGTGCTCTTCCAGGTCCAGATGCCACATGCCGACCCTCACCGACCAGACAGTCTGAGAGTCTGGATACTTTCAATCTCGGAGTGTTTTCAACATCTGATGAGGGATCTTGGGGTTGCAACCCAAGTCCAAATGCAAACACACACCTTACATGCCTGAGGCAACTTCACACAATATTGTTAATAGTTATGTGCTAGGAAACAAAGTTTTACAGTTTCGCAGTTTCACAATATCGAGTTTTGCACTTGCAGTTTCAGGATCTTCACAACGTTTTGGATTTTGGAGGGTCTCAGATTTCACATTTGTGGCTAAAGGACGGTCAGCCTGCGTTACTTAGAGTTTGAAAGAGTGACATTAACATCTCTCAGTGACCAGAAGCCTGTAGCTGATTTAGAAACGTGTGGTATTTAGAGCTATAAGAACACAATAACCAACACAAAAAGCGGTGTCTACCCACAATGCATCTCCATGGAGACTCAGGAGATGAGCAGGGAGGAGGCAAGGGGTGCAGACCCGGAGCCAGTCCTCAGCTGCTCCACCTGGGGCAGAGGCTACCACTCTGTGCCCTGCGCTGTCCAGGGTTAGTTCACAGTTACCGCTGTAAATGTACTCAGTCAGGCTGCCTATACGTGGACAAAGCAACCACTATGACACATCTGGCGGCTCTATCCTTGAAACCCAGTGTGAGAGGGTGCTGTCCTCGGTCTCTCATGGACAATGTTGGGCTTCTTCCAGCCAGACTGTCCACAGGGAGGGGAGAGAGACATCACAAAGCAAGGATTCTGCCGTGTGGAAGAAGGAGAACAATGTTTTATGTCTGCTCCTCGCCGATGCCAGGGAATGAGTCTCAGAGTAAATGTGTATGGGGGGGGTGTCCTGATTTGGGGCCCCTCCTCTCCCTCCCTCTCTGTTCATACTTCTTTCCTCTGCCTGGGACCCAGGGTTGCAGATGCCTGCATCTCTCCAGCCCCCTCTGCTGCCCCCAGAGGCCCAGCCAGGTACTCTGCCCTCTTTTTGTTTTCTCCCCTCCTTCCCTCCCTCCCTCCTTCCTCCCTCCTTCCCTCCCTCCCTCCCTCCCTCCCTTCCTTCCTTCTGTTCCTTCTCAGTGCTCAGGGTAGAACCCATACTAAGTCCGCATTCTCACTGACCTACATCCCCATGCATCCTTTTTTGGGGGCGTCAGGGGTTGAGAAGGACTCACTAAATGACCAGTCTGGTCTTAACCTTGTGATTTTCCTGTCTCAGCCTTCCTAGTGGCATGTACCACCACACCCATCCTGCTTTGCTCCTCTGAGCCTGACTTCGTTATGGGACTGCTGACAGGAATGAAGGGAGTGGACGTGTAGAACGTGGCCGAGGTACTTGGGACATGACAGAGCAGCACGGTCCCCTGTGTGTGGCTTCCATAGGGCCAACTCTGAGGGGGCAGTGCCATCCTGGGGCTGGGTGTCCTAGAAGCCTTTAGAGGTTGGCATGGGTGCGGCTGCAGAGGGCAGGAAGCAGAGATCCGAGACATCCCAAATGGGCAGGAGGCCACCACCTGGTGAACCACTGTGCCAAGCTTCACAGCCTGTGTTCTCATTGTATGTCTACGTATGTGAGAAACCTGCCAGTCATGACTGGAACCTAATATTTAATAGGTTTAGCTTATAAACATGAGTATTTTGGACCTAGTTCTCATTTGTGCTGAATTTTCAAGTACGTAGCTCTTTCAACCATAATTAGGGTGAACAATTAAAACCCAGTTCCACAGAATTCTGGCCATGCTGATAAGATGTCCCACACTGATTCAACATGGTACCTGGACGCTGGAGGTGGGGTTGGGTGAAGATGGGAGGGGGCAGATAATATTTACACCTTTCAGGATGTAAAGGGTAATTTCAAAGTATTTGCTGCACCAGGAGAGCTGGCCTCGCCGGTGTCGGGCACCGAGGGAGTACTTCCTGCAGGCACCACTGCGTTCTTGCACACTACTCAGTGGCACCTTGGAGAGGAGAAAGCTGGGCCTCTGACAGGCTCCCAGCCCCAGTGCTCCCACCCGAGGGTAAGGCAGACGTGGGCCACACCTGGCGCCTGTTTCTCCGGGCCTCCTGCAGCAGCTCCTCGACAGGAAGCCTCTGAATGCTCAGGTGGCGGGACGCTCACTCTCTCCCGGTCTCCATAGTGTACAAAGCTATTTGGTTCCCATGGTTTGTCTGAGGAGAGGTCTGTGACATGTGGCACAGGAAGGCAAGAGCACAGCAGACCCGAGCCACAGGAACCCTGAGCCAAGGGAAGGAGCAAGGTGCGTCTGACCCGGCACGGAGAGGGGAAGAGAGGGGCAGGTGTGGGGGCCCAGAGGCTCCTCAGGTGGGGAGGGGGCGGAGTCTGGGGGCAGAAATTCTCCCAGGAAGGAAAGGAAATAGTAACACCACCAACGACTGCACTGGCTTTGCGGGTTTCACCTGCTCCGCTTTCTCTCACATGCACCCCCTTCCTGGAGAATAAGTGGGCTCCAGACCCCCTCAAAGGCTGTGCACTGTGCCAGGTGCCAGCCTGGGCTCCTTGCCCCTGGGGGCCCCAGGGAGGGGTGGCCCTGGCTGCCGATGTCCTGATTCAAAGGCAGCCTTTCTTCTGTGCAAAGGGCAGGCGTCGGGGACAGGAAACAGGGGAGGACTGCAGGCCAGGGGACTCGGAGGGCACCAGGGCTGTGTCTGGGGCCTCGGGATGCTCCTGAAAGAACTGTCCACCGCTGTGACAATTACAAGCCTGCCTTGTAAGAAGGGGCATACAGTTCAGGCTGGATTCTCCTCTGATTTTAAAAGAAATAAACACATTTCCCTGGGGCCCGCAGTTGTCTTTCTGTGGAAACTGAGCTCTGGCAGGCAAGTTGGCACCTGCTCTCCCACCCAGCTGCCCGGCTCTGAGCATGCGGTGCTCCTGGAGCCCTGGCCCCTCACTCACTGAGCAAGTGGAGCTGCAGTGGCCAGTGGCTTGAGTGGACCACAGCTGGGGCGCTGGCTTCTGGGCCTCCTGTCACAGAGTGAGAACAGAATTCACTCCTGAGGGCGACAGACCCACAGAAGGACCAGGGCTCTGTGGCTGGCCGCTTGATGCAGCTGTCCACGGCCACATGCGCCAAGCCACCGGCCACACAGTGAGGACTTGGAACGCATGACCTCGGCATCCATCATAGTTGCCTGCATCCACGAGCTCGCTCTCCTCCCTTCCCCTTGCTGCTCATGTTTAAAACACCCTGAAACCAACTACTTCCTGTGTCCCTCGCTGTCTCCCCCTCGGAACAGAAGCTCCATCAAGCCTGAGCAGCAGACCTTGCTTGCTGTCGTGTTATTGGTCCCAATCCTTGATTAATGGCAGCAGGACATAATTTCTTGGTGAGTACTATTACATCAAACTAATTTGAAAATTGTCAGATTAATTTGAAAAGCATTAAAATTTAGCCTTGAATATGCTCTGTTCCTGTTCACAAGACCAGGTGCTTTCCAAACTACAACGCTCGGTCCTGTTCCTGCCGACAAAAAGAGACCCAACTACAACGCTCGGTCCTGTTCCTGCCGACAAAAGGAAACGCACGCTTTCTTCCTGCTCCTCCTTTTCCCAGATGTGAACCATTTTGACAGCATTGTTCACAGTGAATGCAAAATACACCTATACCACCCCTTCTTACCCAGGAAATTCTTTTGTATATGCCCAAATGACTTTTTTGTGTGTTTTCTTGTTTGTTTTATTTTTTTAAGTTTACTTAAGTTATATACTGATACAAATGCCCCATAATGAATGCCCAAATTATTGATTGATTACTTGGTGACATCAGAGCCACGGCCTTCACACTGAGCTACACCCTCTAGTCCTTTTTAATTTTTTAGGTTTGAGAATGGGTCTTGCTAAATACTAAGTTGTCTGGGAGGGGATCGAACTTGCCATTGTCCTGCCTCAGCTTCCCAGAGTGCTAGGATTCCACTGCTAGCGTGTACCACCCCAGCTAGGGACTTCCTATCTGAATTCCCTCCCAGTTTGACAGCTCCCCATAAAGCAGCAGGGTGAACCTATGGTGCACACTTGCTGCTATTGGCTATCCGTCACCACTGAAAGCTCTGAAAGGTTTGCTTTCAGTGCCATAGAGCTAGAAGAACACAGGGCATCAGCGGATTTAGGAGGCTGTCTTTGGTAAAGGACACGGTGTTCTTGGATGCAGTACAAATATCTTTTTTCTGTAAGATTGGCCAGTCTAGTTGAAAACAAGAATGAATTTGAATGAGTCCAGTCTTGCATCCCAAGGTACAGACTGCTTCATTCACCCCAAGTCTTGTGGATCCAGACTTACGGGACATGCAGGACAGATTCCTTCTTTATGGAATGAAACATGTTCCCATTTTTACTTAGCATGTTGGTCATTGTACTGTCCTATAGAATATTCATTAATACAACTAATTACTATAAAAATCCATTCATTCTACATTATAATTCTACAGTTTACAAAGGTTGACTCTTCCTTTTCTAAATGCTTGGGTCCAACAGGGATTTCATTCAGGTTTTCTTTTTTCAGATTTTGAAATCCTCACAGCCCATGGGAGCCATCTTGGGGTGGACCCAAGGCTACCAGAAGTTGTATGTGTGTTTCCACAGCGTGCAGCTGGACAGCAACCAGTCCTGGGAGCCCAGGAGCAGAACCTCCCATTCCTGGTGAGCTGTCAGTGCCCCCTTTCACACCTTGAAGCATTTCAGGTTTTAGAATGTTTGGGTTTTGAATCCTTGACCTGGATTCCCATTGTAAAAAACATCCAGCCAATGCAGAAGGGGAAGAAAACAAAATGAGAAGGAACTGAGATCGTACCATGGGCAGCTTCCACTCATGCAGCTGTGGAGCTGGACCAATGGGTGTGACTGAGAGTGGGCACAGCAGGTCGCTTGGGCCCCCTGGATGGCACTGACCCGGGGTAGCGCCCCTTCTGCAGGGGCGGGGGCTATGCCTGATGGGGCTGCTCCCCCTACAGCAGGGAGGGCACCTTTCCCAGGCCTCAGGGCCTCCAGATGCCGAAGCTGGCTCTCCCAGACACTACCAGCAGCAACTGACACCTGAGGGGCAGGGTGGGCACCTGTGTGGTCCCAGCATGCCTCTCTGTGGGTGATAAAAGATCTGAACCTTCTCATTTTCTTGCCCGCATTTACTTTCTTCATGAAAGTTCATTCTTTAGCAAATCCCCTCCCGCCTTGTGCAAAGTGCCTGTCTTCACAGAGATGGTTGGTTTTCCTGTCAGCCGAGCCAGGCTGGCACCCTTAGTTACTCAGTGAAACACCAATCTAGGAATTCTGTGCAGGTGCCTTGTGGGAGTGGCAGAGATGAATAATCAGCTCCGCAAGGACTGCAGAGGAGTGGCCCACATCCTGTTAGTTGAAAGACCCAAAGAATAAAGCTGAGGTTTCCCTGCAAAAACGAGAACCTGCATCAGAGTCCCGGTACAGCTCCTGCTCAGTGGTCCAGCCTGCTTTTCCTCCAGTCCAAACTGTGAATTGTGGACATGCTCAGGCCAAGCCCACTCTCACTGCGCCCGTCCTCACCATCCATCTCCCTGCTCTGCCTGTGTCTCTGAACACACTCAGCCCTTGCACTTAGGGCTCTGCACCTATACTTGTACCTCTGACCCACACACCCACCCTGTGCCAAGCCCTGCGCTCCTTCATAAGCACATGCTTCACAGAAATGAGATGTGGCCTCTTCAGGAAAGCTTCATGAAACTTGAAGAGATGTTCCTTCCTTATTTTCTTTGTTTCATCTTTTTTTGGGGGGTTGTTTTGTTGAGAAAGGGTCTCACTGTGGAGCCCAAACTGGCCTAGAACTTGCAGCAATCTTCTTGCCTCAGCCTCCTGAGTGCTGGGATTAACAGGCACCACTATGACCCGCACACCTTTTTGCTTGACATTAGATTTAATATAAGCATCAATTTGAAGCATTAAAAATAACACAGAAGACGATAAGCAAAAAGCAAACGACAATTTATAGCAGGAAATTAAGGTAGCAGAAACAAGTTCTGTGAACAGAACAAAGACCCAGTTGAGAGTAGGGCAGGAAAACCAAGCTGGATCTGGGCAGGTTCCTGGGACACAGCAGAAGCCGAGGAGGAGAGAGATCTCCCACGACAGGACTCAGGAACAGGTCCAGAGAGCAGGGGGAAGTCCCAAGGCCCAGAGAACTGCTGGCCACTGAGGTCACTGTGGTTGGGAAGCTTGTGCCTGCCTGGGACTCACAGAAATGTAAGGCATCTGGTGGGCAGCACTCCTGAGCCCTGAGTCCTTCTGCAAGCCAAGTTGCTTCCCCACCTTCCCAGCATGCAGAGCCCCAGGCTCTGCCCAGGAATCCAGGGCTAGTTTAGGCAAGCTACACTGGGGCAGTACCCTGCACTTGGGAAGGTGCTTATCTTTGGAAGGTAACAGTCCTCACTTTGATTGTAACACAATGTTTGCCATAAAATAAAAAAGGCATAGGATACACAGGGAAATGAGAAAAGACGGCCCATGTTTAAAGTAGGAAACTGTCGATAAAAACAAATACACAACGTCCATGCTACCTACAGAGCTCTAGGGACCCAGAGCTCTAGTGACCACTCAGGGTCCAAGGGAGCTGTGACAAAGGATTGATGGGACAGCATCGAAGACAGATCAGGAGTCACAGCACAGAAGGGAAACAAACATCAACTGAGGTACTCGAGTGCCACTGGGATGTCAGAGAGGAAGAATTCACCCAAAGCCTCGGCAGGTGGGCACGCAAAGGCGTCCCAGGCAAGCCCACCTGCGCCATCAAACCAAAACAGAGGGACAGGAAAGAAAATGGCTAGAACCTCAGGACAGGGGGTGGTGGTGGCAGTGCTGGTGGTGGTGACAGCAAGCGCAATGACTGGCCCGCAAAGCAAGATAACTACACGAACACACAACTCAGCCCCCTTGCTTCTACCCACTAAGGAAGTGCACAGAGCAGAAGGCAGGGCCTCACTTCTGGTTCTGGTTCCAGTTCCGGTTCTGGTTCCAGTTCCGGTTCTGCAGGCTGGCACCACTCCTCACAGCAATATTCAGATTCCACCTGTTCATTGATTGTTAACCGCCTATTACTGAATCTAAACACTTCAGTTCCTTATCTATTGATTTCCTATGCTTAGCATGCCTGACAGTATTCATAGTTTAAAAACAAAAAAGTTCCTTGGTGGCCTCCATCTTTGGTTGCAAAAGCTATTGAAGAAGCCCCAGTGGCCAAATCTACACTGGGGCAGTTATAGGACTAAAATTAGAAAGCTAAGATGAAATACCCTGGGAGTAAGGGGACAAAAAAATACACAAGAAAATATATTTTAGGAGACAATGGTGAACAAATTTTGTGAAATTAGCATACATATTCAAGAAACTCAGCAAATCACAAACATGCTGATTTAAAAAAAACAATTTAAAAGTAATTTTTAGGCCCATCAGATGCAAACTGTTGAAAACTGAAAATTGAAAGATAAATCTTAGAATGGCCAGAAAAACACAGCCCAAACTGTGCAAGGGAGGTATGAAAATATTCATCATCAAATTTCTCACAGTAGAATAAAATTCTCAAAATGCCAAAGGAAAAAGAAAAGTTGTCAGTGTGCAATTCCACATCAAACCAAAGTATATATCAAAAACAAAAGCTAAATACAGACATTTGCAGGCAGAGAAAAACTCAGATTTTTCTAACTAACAAAACACATACTACAAGGAATGCTTAAGCATCTTAAGAGAGGTCACAATCCCAGCTAGAAGATCAAGTCTGAGGGAAAGATGAAAACCAAGAAGAGAATACAGGGTAGAAGTAGAAGACCCGGCTTCTGTTATTAATGTGAGTGGTTTTGTGTCTGCACACTTACATGGTTGAGCTACACCATATGTAAACCAGGCAAGTAACAATGCACCCTGAGTTTTCTGGAATTCAGAGGAGTGACAGCACAAGGGTGGGAGGAAAAAAATGGAATTACACAATCATGATAACCTCATATTAAGAGTCTAATGGAATTAGAAATTAGACTATGACAAGTTATAGGCACATACTCTACTTTTCAGCAGCTCCTAAGAACACACAAAGAGATATATTTAGAAAGTCAGGGGGACTAATTGCTTAATCATGCAAAACAAGATAGGGAATATGGAAGAAAAACGCGCTGAGATGGAAGGCAGACACATCTATACTGATCATTACATTAAATGGGCACAGCACCACTGATGCGCCAGACAGAGAGTGGCATCCAAGTACACGCCCTTTTCCAGCAACGTGCTCACAACAGGAATCGCCGGCTGGAAGTGAAAGGTTGAAAAATGCCACGCTATCCATCCACATGAGTCACAAAGGAGAGCGGTAACGTTAGTGTTACACCAATGTAACAAACGGCAAACAGATGTGTAGAGTGGGGTCTGTCACATTAGGAACGAGGGCACCAGGAATAAACAATGATGCTGTTTGTACTCATCTAGTAAAAGATGCGTAAGGCATGAACAAAACTTGATAGAACTAAAGGAAGAGCTTTCTTTTTTTAAAGGCTCATATTCACGTCTCTCCTTATAACTGATAAAACGGGAGGATTAAAAACCCCACAGAATATAGAAGAGCTGCATAACACTGTCAACAAAATTAACATAACTGACTCTAATAGAAGAGTCCATTCAACCACTGTATAGCACAGGCTCTTGTTAAGGACACATGAAATGTTTGTCAGTATAAGCCACGGTTTGGAACTTAAAAACAACAAGACCGGCACATAGCTGCATGGTAGAGCTCATGCTTGGTGCATGCGCGGCCCTGGGCTCCATTCCTAGTACAACAACAGCAATGACAAGAACAAAATCTTAATAAACCATCATAATAAAATTCATATAAAGCATGTTTCTGACAATCATATTAAAACAAATAAACAATAATGAAATAAAGAGTACAAAATTAGGACATTAAACAACACATAAATGCTAGCCTGCAGAAAAACCACAAGGAAAAATAAAAAATTTGGGGTGCAATGGCAACACAGCATATAAAATGTAATGCAAGGCCGGGCGTGGTGGCAGACACCTGTCATCCCAGCACTCGGGAAGCTGAGGCAGGAGGATTGTTGTGAGTTTGAAAACAGCCTGGGCTACAAGTGAGCTGGAGGCCAGCCTGAATGCATACCCAGACCCTGTCTCAAAAAGATTCTAAAAAATGCAATGCAATGAAAACAGTGCTTGAGAGGAGATTTACAGCTTTAACTGCCTGTTCAAATTGAAACAAAACTGTAACTCAAAACCTAAGCCTTTAACTTAACAAGCTAGGAAAAAGCACGAACTACAAGAGAGAGCAGAAGTATTACAATAACAGAAAAATGAAGAGAAGCAATATAAGAAATTGTTCTTCTGAAAAGATGAATAAAACTGATGTATTTCTAGCAAAGACATTCAGGTAACGAGGAGAGAAACGCCTACCACCTATATCAGGAATAAAAAAAGAGACAGTCTCTCCCAAGATTTTACAGATTTTAAAAGGACAGTAAGAATATATTATAGAACAACTTTATGCCAACAGATATGATCACTTCATAGGAAAGAAAGTCCCCCAAAATTATATCTTAGCTAAACTGATAAAACATTCAGACTCTAAATAGGCTAATACATGTGAAAGAAATGGAATTTGTAATTAGAAACCTTCTTATGCAAACAAAACATAAAAAATAGGCTAACAGAGAAGTAACAACTATCCTTCACAATTATTTAAAGAGTGTCAGAGGGAACACTTCCCAAATAATTTTTGGAAGTTGCATATCCCTTTAAAAAACCTACCAAAGACAGCTTAAACAAAAATATAGAGAATAATATTCCTGTTATCATATACATAAAACTCTGTTAAAATATTAGCAATTAGATTCTATGAACATAAAAGGATAACGCATCATGGTAAGTCAAGTTTACCTTAGAAGACAAAATTGATTTAACAGTTACTCAGAGGTCATTCAAGAAAATTCATTGCATTAATGAATAAAAGAAAAATTATTATGGCTGTCTTAGTCCAAGAGAGAAAGCATTTGATATCATTCAGCTCCGTTTATGATAAAACCCTCAGAAAACTAAGAATAGAAAGATCTGAAGAAAAGCATCCATCTAAAACACACAGATCATATCAGTGCTGAAATGTTGAACTCAGTGGCTGCAGGATGAAGGACTGGCCAAAGTTGTGTCCTTGTCACTCGGGTGCACTTCGAATCAACACTCAGCATTGTACAGCAGTCCCAGCTGGAGCAGCACAGCATGGCAACGGAATAAAAAAGCCAAGTGAGAACTTCACTTACAGGACCTGGCTTTTATGACAGCAATAAAACTTTAATGATCAAGATAACACGTACAAATAGCCTCCCAAAAAAATTTCATGGTTTGATTCTTAAACCAACCACCTGGAATACACAATGTGGTACTAGCACTGAAATAACAAACAGATCTGTAAACGGGACAGAGATCCACATGTATATGCTTAACTTTATAAACCAAAGTACAGAGCCAACTAAATAAGGGGAAGTGGAAGTCTTTTAGGAATAACACTGTAAGAATCAAACGAATAGTTGGAGGAAAATGAACAACTTTGCCTTACTCTTCATATAAAAGCTAAATAGAGATGATTCTTAAGTCCTATCTATAAAACCACATGTTTTAAGAAAGCAAACCTCAAAGAATATCTTTAAGACCTCCTTGGAGGCAAAGATTTTGCAGACACACAAAAGACAATAATGATAAAGAGAATTTAACTTAATAAAAATTAGCTAAATAAGAGTCATCACTAGTAAAATAAGCCGGAAGGCTGCAAATTAGAAACAAAATACTATGTTTGAATATTATTCATATCCAAAATATATAATTATTTCAATTCAGGTATAAAAAGAATTAAGATGTGTTATGTACATGTACCAACTCCTCACAATGAACATATATTACAAACATGCACTAATAAAAGTAAATTCATGAAAAAAAAAGCATTAAGAAGACAAACAACCCACACAACCCTAGGGAAACGACTTAGATAGTTTCTACATGGAAAACGTGCCCTGACCAAGCAGTGCAGGAAACAAGCACCGTCAGCAATTCCATGAGTGCAGACTGAGCCATAACATCATTTCACACACACTGGGGTGCCTGCAGTCAAGGTTGGAGAGAACACAGAGCAATAAGAATCTTCATGCTTTTTTTTTTTTTTTTTTGCAGTACTGGGGATTGAACTCAGTACCTTATGCTGGCCAGGCAGGTGCTTATGCCATTGAGCTATATCCCTAGCCCTCATCATATACTTCTCAGAGGAGTTTAAATGGTCCTTTTCTGATGTTTCTTACAAAGATAACCATGCAATCTCACCCCAGTATTTATCTGAAAGAAATACTAACATATGTTCATACAAAAGCTTCTGCAGAAATGTTCCTACCAACCTTTCTCATATGAGCCCAACACTGGAAACAGCCCAAAAGTCTGGCAACAGTAGACTGAGAAAGAACATTGGAAAATAAAGGAACAAACTTCTGAAACTAGCAACATGTGTAATATCAGAAGTATCATACTGAGGAAAAGAAGCCAGGTACCAAAGAATACAGATAGCTTGACTCTATTCATATGATGCCTAGGAACAGGTAGAGCTGGTCTGGATGGATACAAATCAGAAGGGGTTACATCTTGGAGGGCAGCGGAGACACTGCCTGGTAATAGGAGCAAGGGAACCTTCTTTGCTGGTAGTTAAATGAAATGTTCTACTCCTACTAAGGGTGGTGTTAACATAGGTGTATTCAAATATACATTATGCTGAAATTTATCACTTGTGCATTTTACTATAGATAAATTATAACAACAAATTATCTGAGAAAACTAGGAGTTTTTGTTTAGCACAGGAGACCATGGACAAGACTATCCTAGTAACAGAATTGGAAGAGATATTTGAGATTTCTCAAATTATCCAAAGTTAATGCCTAAAATATACATACGATCCCTGAAAGCCAAAAGACAAAGATGGAGATTCCAATAAAAACAGAGACAAAGGGTATAACAGGCAATTTTTAGAAGAGATAAACCTAAAGATTCAGATGAATGTAAAGAATCCCAAACTGACTACCAATCAGGATGAATTAACGTAATGAGAAATCATTTACTGATATTCATGCATCAAGCAGAAACCCAGCAAGGCCTGGAGTGCATGTAGGAATAGAGAACCCTCACGTACTGAGAAACAGGAGGGCAGCTCAGTGCCACCATGCGGGACAAGCCTTCTGCGGACACTTCCCAAGGAAGCCGTCACACGGGTCCAGAGAGGGACAAACACAAGGGAGTCCACTGGGGCAAGGGGTGTGCGCTAGAGCTTCAGAGATAAACTCCGGGGAAAAGACTAAGCACTGTATGCTGGGTACAGACCAGGCAGTGCAATGCAGGTATTCGGTACGAGACATTAAATTTATACACAGCAAGGTGGAAGAGTTTCCAAAACACAATACTGATGAAAATTGAAAGATGTGTAACACTAGCTGGTTGCATAAATTAAAGTCCACATTCATACAGTGCAAGACACACTGAACAAAAGTAAGCGCAGAAAGATGCACAGCAGCACCTGTGAAATGATGGGGGAAGGGTGGCAGCGGGACAATAGATCAAGAGGAAATAAAGGTAACAAAAGAGAAGAACTTCTCACTCAGGAACCACAGAAAGAAAGGAGAGTACCCCAGTCTCCTGGAACCAGATCCAAAACCAACTAAACTGCAGACTCGCTTAACAGCATGGAACAGTTACAGAAAACAGGAACAGGAATTTAAAAATAGATGTTACTTTGATGAAATTGCCCCACATGTAACAAAAAGACCATGCAAAAACAGAAATTCAAAGATAGAAAGATGATCCATTCCAATGCATTTCTAATTGGAAATCTGGAAGAAGACAGTGAGAAAGACAAGATCTAAAAGAGAAAAAAACCTACAGGAAATCCTAGAAACGATAAATTCTCAGGCTGTAGAAATACTACAAAATCAGCAGAATTTTTAAAAATCTACATCTTGACTATACAAAACCATAGACTCTCACAAAGCCAGGAAAAAAAAAATGCTAAAATCTATCAGAAGAAAAAGAAGCAAGATTCCTGGCAAGGTTAAGGTAATTGCTACAAAAACTCTTGTAGAAAATAAATGCCAATATAGTTTTATACCCAGCTATATAGCACTGGCAGTTAAAAGCAAAGCCAAACAAAGATAGTTTTAGCGTGCAAAGAATGGGAGAACTCGCCATTTTCAAATCCTGGCGAAGAAACTGAGATGGAAACAAGGGCTGCTGTAAAGTAGCTATTTGGAAGAAGGTCATGGGACATGGGCTGTAGGATGCCATCCTTGCCAGTCTGTGTGGAAGCTGGACGCCACTGAGCTGAGCCATGCACCTCAGGGGGGGCCACCCCTGTTCCTGCTGGTTAGGAACCAGGCACACCAGACCTCAGTTTCCAGCTCACTCCAACAGATGGAATGGTGAATTGGGAACTCCTTGGACACATTAGTAAACCTAACTTTACCAACTTGAGCAAGCTTTTTAGGAGACCAATTAAGGTCATAGTTTTATCAGATTATTTTAATTGTACATATATATGGGGTGCCTGGTGCTAATCTGATACATCAATAGGCTATGTAGTGACCAAATCAGGGTAGTTAGCATTTCTGTCTCCTTAGATATTTTTTAAATTTCTGATTGACACATTAGAGGAGGTAAAATTAAAATTCTAGTAAAAATGACACGAAAAGGAAGAGAAAGATTTCAGAATTTTAAAAATCTCCCTTTCTTAAGCTCATTAAATTCTGCAGGCTGGGTATGTATGTCAAAGTCTTTGGGTAAGAAAAAGTAATAGGAATAGAATTTATAACTTCCACATCAGTATAAGAAATAAAGAGGACTCCAGCAATCATTACACGGCAGCAGGACAGTGGAGGAGGGTAAGAGGAGATGCATAGTGTGACAAATGGGAATCACCAACCTTACCTGAAATCCACAGAAGTATGTCTTCTATGACCACAAAAGGCAAATGAAGAGAGATTTTTCAAAGTGCCTTGCGGGGTGGCACAGGCACAGTGTTAATTAGAAATTATAGGTTGAGATGCATTTCGTCTTTTCAGAAAGAAAGGCTGCAAACAAGGTGCTCAACCTTAAATCCAGGCAGGAAGCAAAGGCCACGAACAGTGAGGAAGACAC
Source organism: Dinomys branickii (assembly GCA_004027595.1). Taxonomy (NCBI): domain Eukaryota; kingdom Metazoa; phylum Chordata; class Mammalia; order Rodentia; family Dinomyidae; genus Dinomys; species Dinomys branickii. Next base: position 62,928 of record PVLD010005754.1, read on the forward strand.
CAACACGCAGAGCAAGACAACAGAAGCTGAAAATACAGGAAAACAGCTCTTTTGACGCGGCACAGGCGATCAACAGAAATGAAGAAGACACGACAGAAAGATTCCCGTCAAGGGAGAAAGAAGCTGCTGGGGCCCTTTTGTCCCTGCAACCCCAGTGGTGGAAGCAGTTTCAGTCGTGGCCTCAGGACCACCTTCTGCCACTCCCGGAGACTGCTTGGGTGGAGAGCTTCTAGCAGCTTCTTGTCAAGCTGAGGGGCAAAAACACTCTCTCAAGACCTTTCAAAATCTTCACTGTGACCTTGGTAAGGCAAACATTGTCATCTCTCCAACTGAGGAAACAAGGACCAGGGCCAGCCTGCAAGCCTCAACTCGCTCAGCTGGGTCGCGGGGGAGCTAGGTCTGCCCCCTGGTTTGTCTCCTTGGAAAGCTCACCTCTGATGGTCTGCTGTCACTCCCAGGCATGAAGTTTGGGTAGGCGGGTAGTGTGCGGCAGGGAGGACGTGAAGTCAGGACGGACATTCTCCCTCTTTCTCCCCAAAGTGACATTTCTAGTTTTGCAGACTGGCACCTGGTTGTTTCTGCTGTCCAGGGTACACAGGGCACCCTAACTTTCCAGGGCTAGCCTGGAAATGGATGAAAAGGCATTCAGGGTGGTGATTCATAGCAAATGCTAATTCATTCTTATCCCCTGAAAACTTTACATTAATATATTCATATTGGCATAATTTATTTCTTTCAGTTTTTTCCCTTTTAAAAAGATAAACAAGAAGCTCAAACAGATTCACACTTCTAGAGTCAAACATTATTCTCTAAGGATACCAGGAAATGTAATTTATTTCATCTGCTTCTTATTTTTAATTCCCTGATCCCATATGCTGCTGAGATTAGCAAACCCTACTGAAATATGGCTGAATCACAAGGTAATTACTTTAGAGAGCTGCCAGGCTGTGGTTTAGGATTACAGTCCCAAAGCCCAGTACTTTACAGTACTAGATTAAGCAGTATGGCTGTACAGTCCTGGTGACTGTGTGGAATGCAAGTCTCCCAACTGTCCCATTCATAGATCAGTCCTTCCATGCATAGTCTATTGCCCGACTTCACATCTAAATCTAAATCTTCATGTCAGACATCAGCAAAGAAGAAACAGATGAACCATTCCAGCTGTGTATGAGAATAGTTATTAATCAAAAGACATGCATCCCAAATCATGTACATCAAATGCTCTCCCCTGCCTTCTCTTTGTGGGCTTTTAATTGTCTTTTGGTGCCAGAGTGGGGCAAAGTGCACAAAGAAGCAAACACAAGCCCCCACAGTCCAGATTAAGAAACCAGAGGAACAGACCTAGTCAAAGGCTCCATAACAAAATCTTGCTAAGCTATGTGCTAGAAACACATAGGTAGTAAACATACAGCCTTTGTAATGATTCCCAGAAAGTGCTCTTAAAATGCGACCTTAAACACACGAGCAGGTGTAGCAATGTAGAGAAGCAGATACAGACACTATAATTAATATTTCAGGTGTTTCTAGCCACGGAGATTCTATACATGCACCACGTGTATGAAGATTAGATCTAGAGAAAATGGACTCAGGTCAGAAGCACGTGGCCTTGTCTTGTGAGGAAGGAAGCTGAGATGGTGTCCTGAACATTAGCTAAGTAGAAGCGACTGTCAGAATCTAGAACAGTGTGCTCTGTATTTGTAAGGGTCGACTGAGCAAAGCACACCTCCTGGGACAAGTGCAGGAATAGATATAACATAGCATGATGATGCTTAAGTAATCCAAGGGCTTCTTTTTATGTGGGCTACATACTGACATCTGAGCAATGGAAAAGCCATCCACTATTGAAGGTGAATTACTAAAGGCATGAGAAGAGGAGGAGCACAGAATTGCACTTGCCACACATTTTTAGAAATCATTAAGAAAGAGTAAAAATAAATAAATGCATAAGGCCAAGGATGGCAGACTGTCTGCACTGCAGAAGGACAACAGCTCCAGAACTCAGACAAGCACAAAATGGAACCATCAAAGGGTGTGTGCAAGACCAGTACTGAACTTGCAAGGGTCCCGCATCCCACATGGGAAGCTAAGGAAGGTAAAAGCGTGGGATGCCACTGTCCACCTGCTTCAGCTACCCAGGCCCCTTCCACAGACATCACCCTCTGCTAGGGTCTGCCTCTCCAAAGTCCCACATTTCCCTACCTCATCACCCTAAGGACCAAGCTTCCAAGGTGCAAAGCTTTGGAGACATAACACACTCACACCATGGTCAAGCCGTGGCAGGTTGTGACACTGCTCTGCAAGGTGCAGTGGTGGCAGATGTGTGTCATTATCAAGGTGTCCAAACCCACAGCATGAACCACACCGGTGCAGACTCTGCAAAGCACAGATGCCGAAGCTGTTTGTGTGCCAGCGTAGGCCCGCAGGCTGTGCAAAACACGTGGGGAATCTCTGATTCTTTCTAAAACTGCTCTAGAAACAGCCTCTTAAAAGTGAAAACAAGACTAAAAAGGGATCTAAGTGAATAAAATTCAGTGGTGAGTTGTTTTTTGTGACGTGAGATCACTGTGCATTAGGGACAAGGCAGAAGTCAGGAAGACAGCTTGTTATCAGCAGATGAGGAACTGGCCCTTGCTTCTTACGCGCTATGTGAACTATGAAAACCACTACAAGGAAAGCAGCACGAAGACCTCATAGCTGCACCAGACCAAGAGGCCTGGGCATAGCTCACCTGCGGCACAGAACTCCACCTTCGAAGTCCTAGTTACCAGCTAGGAGGGATCCTCGCTTTCCAGGCTTGGGACTAAACATGTGACATACAGCTTTCAATTCCGTCTGCATGTCAGCCAGAGGGTTGTCAGAGTGACAAGGACTGAAATCTACTTTCATTTCTGAGAGGCACTGGGTGGGGTGGGGGAGGGGCAGGAAAGCAAGGGCTGCAGAAGTCAGGAAGAACTGCAGAATGGAAAGGTCAGAGCTGCGGTCACCATGACCACGTGCCAGGTGACAGACAGGGAGCTCAGGAGGGGCTGACGTGACTGCTTCTCCTTCTGGTCCCACCTCTCAGATAAGAAGCTGCCCCAGTGGGCCCAGAACATAGCAGATCCCAGCACAACACCCAGGACCCCCTCCTCTCCCCAGGCCTGGAGACCTCCGGAGGTGGCACTTGTGAACCTGGCCTTGGTGATCCTCGGTGATTGCCATGGCTCTTGGATCTTGGTGACTCTGATGACCCACAAGTGTCAGGATACACAGCATGTTAGAGCAAGTACTGGACCCACAAGCATATTCTACTGAACATTATAGAAAAATGCCTGAAAAGACATAGATTAAAAGATGTATAAGTAGCAGTAGATCTGCATGATTTTCTCGATTGCTGCACTGGCTGCCTCCACACCAGAGCCAGGCACAGGGACAGTTTTAGAGAGGATTTATTTCTCTGTGTTTAAGGATATAAGGAAAATAATCCTGTGCCTCTTGGCAGCAATAATGGATGAAATGAGAGGGTCGCACTGATTGTTCATTGACCCAGAAACAGAGCTGATTAAGAGTGACAGCACCCCAAGAGGGAGCACCGGGCAGTGCCCAGCCCACTGTTAGCAGGAAGGGAAAACATTTCAACCACGCATGCTCACACTTCAAGTGCAGGAAGTGCACTTGTTAAATTGAAACAAATTTTTCCTAAATGGGCCACCATACCCAAGCAAGAAACTGTACCACAAAGTGACCTCTGTGAATAGTGAACTGCAACCTAGCTTGCTGCACTGTACTTACAAGCTGCAACCTAACAGCCAAGCACCTGACTCCTCCATCAGCAGCTGACCCCTCAGCCATTCCTGGGCAATAATGCCATTCAAATTATACCCAGACCAGGGATCTGGAAGTGCCCAATTAGACAATCACTTAGGTTATCCCCTGCTTTCTGGTGATAAATAAGTTTCTTGGATCATTCTGAAACATCTCTAGAATGGGATACAGCCTGGTTCTACAACTTTTTTTCTTATTTAAGCAAACATTGTTAAATTTAACTACTTTAGTTTTCCTTCTAACATAGGAGCATGTAGTAGGCAATTTTAAGTTCTGGAGGTCTGGGGCAAGACCTCAGATTCTGTATGTATGATCAGCTTCCCAGTGGTGCTGACAGCTACAGGCACCCTTGAGTAACCATGTTTCTGGCAGAAGCTTTGCACAATGACTTGCCTTGAAATCCAAACTTCCTAAGAAATCTAATGAACACTGCCTGACTTCAGAGTACATATGCAATACTCAGTTTCTGAAGCAAATTTCTGTACCTAATAATTCCATTTAACCACCATAAAATTGCAAAATTAGACTACAAAGGAAGATTGGATGCTAAATGGTTGCAAAAAGATGTGGTATTAGGCACAGTATCACTTATAGGCAGCACGTGGTCTCTGCAAAGGGAAAACAGGGCACAGATTCCATTGCCAAAAAATAAAAAAAAAAGCAAAGCATCCATTAGGAGATAAAATCTTTTCCAAGAATTAAAAAATATCTAGTGAAATCATTTTATTTTAAAAGGAAACCACAGTAGCAATATATATGCAGCAAACTCTAGGACAAAATGAACAAACCCTGTATTAGCCTCGTCAGTGAAATGCAAGTCTGCTGGACAGGATATGCAAAGGAGCACAAAGCAGAAACACTGCTACGGTTTAGGACTAAAATGCCCCTTCAAAAGTCTCAGGTGCTCTGAGGTGGCACTTTCAGATGGCAAGTGGACCACAAGGGCACTAGAATCTTCATGGAGTAATCCAGTCATGTGAACATAGTTGAATGACATCACAGAAACAGGAAGTGGACCTAGTTGAAGAGAAAGGATCATGGAAGTGCAGCCTTGGACACTAGTTCTGGTTTCCTGACCCCTTCCTCTCTGGTTTTCCCTTCTCTCTCTGTTTTCTGGCTGCCATCTGGGGAGCAACTCTGCTTTACCATGTTGTTCTGCTATGCTGTTTCTGTCTCTGCATAGGCCTAAAGAAAGAAACCTGCCAACCATGAACTGAACCCCCAAGGCCCCTGAGCTTCAATGACCCTTTCCTCCTTTGAGTCGTTCTCTTGGGTGTTTTGTCATAGCAACAGAAAGCTGACATAGATGTTTAACTGGAAGTTAATCTTGAAACCATCTACTTTGTTTCTGCTCCTTTTCTGACTAGAAAACTAGAACTATGTCTGAGCCCACAACGTACAATCTTGATAAGAAAATATGGGTTACAATTTATGTGATCATATGATTTCCCATTTCAAATGCTAATCTGCACATTAATTTTTGAATGAAGCATTCACATTTACAAGTTAATTAAAACACACTTTGATGATAGAAAATGCTTTCTATGATTATTGAGTTTTATACAATATTTTATTAGTATCAGTCAGTTTAAGACAAAAATTATATAACCCATCACTAGGTACAATACCCAAAGAGTGAATGTCATCTTCTTATTTAAAAAGATTAATCATCTAACAACTCCTTCTCCTCTCAAATTCTAATAAAACTTCCAAGTAATGCGATCTTTATTTCACATGTATCTGTCCTTGAAATCTTATTAAAAGAATAGTCAGCTAATTTTTTTTTTTAATTTTTAAAACTTTAGGGTGCTGCAGCTTGAGTTTCAGCACAGCTGTACGGGAATATTTTCTAAAAATTAACTGTTTTCCAACTGATAAGCCAGACTGTTCTTTTCACGCATTTGCAAAGCCTTGAAGCATCACCCAGAGTTGAATGCTAAGCATATACCATATTTGCATTTGGTTTAGGAAATCCTCATCACCTGCCCAGGAAATTTCAGCTGTCTCTATGGATTTGGCTGAGATGAAAGCAGGGCACCCAGTGGCCTCCATATGGATCCCTGCTGCAGCCAAACATTTGATTCTCAAGAACAAAGCACCTCTCCTGACCCAGCACTGCCTGATACTCTTGGCTTCCTAGGGCCTTGTTTTTACCTCTTCCAGCCAGCGGATGCGCAGGTCCCACAGACTGCAGGGATTTGTATGTTTGATACAAGGAGAATCCAAAATGCAGGTGTGTGCTAAGAATCTGAGGACAGCAAGCATGGGTGACAGTCTTCTGCTCTTTCTCACTGCCACCTGAGAGTGACACGGGGACAGCCCCAAGTGGAAGTCTCTGGCTGTCAGACAGGGGCTGGCAGCCTGCCTGACCACACAGTGCAGGTCGGCATCCAGGGCCCTGGCAGGCTTCGGGCCCTGCTGAAGGAGTCAGGGCTCCCCTCATTCGAAAGTCCACCCTCCTGCAACTACAAACATGTATCATGATAACCTAGGTGTGTTCAGGAAAAATGATAGTGTGACTATCAGGTGATTCATGTGCTGGTCAGTTTGCTTGGTGCTGGCCCAAAATCACTGACACCTATGACCTCAGGGAAGGTCACTTGTTGATCTGGAAGACCAAGCGTGGAGCACGGCGGCTCACTCGGTGACTGTCAGGAAGCGCGGCGCAGAGGGAGAGAGAGCACTGGGCCTGCTGCCGGCAGCCCACGGCTTCCCCTGGGGCCCCTGCTAGTAGCACCTTCTGCTGTAAACCCCAGGGCCAGGGCGTAAACTAAAGAGCAGCCAGACCCCTCCACGGTCCTGATCTCCCCTCCAGAAGTCTCCTCATCCGGTCCAGATGACAACAGAGAATCACCGGCAGTGCAGCTAAGGCCAGCACTGCAGCAGTCTCATGTGGGATCTTCAAGCAGGAGGAATACCTCACAGGGGCTCTCAGACAGGGGCAATCATGGGAAAAGTGTCCATAAGCCTCAAGGGATGCAGTAAAGTTTGGACTTTCCTTGTTAAAGTCATGAAGACTTTAATCTTTGTTTTATCATACATCCATAATAACGTGGATAGAAATAATTATTTTGCAAACTAAACAATAAATAATTTAGCAAAAGAAATGGTGATAATCTAGTATCAATAATTATAGCATGGAAAGAGCATGAAAGTTCGAGCTTTTCATTTTCCCATGGTGTACACAAAAGGAAAATATGCAGGAGTTTTTATCTATGCATCTTATTCAATCTATGCTATTCAACTTGTGGAAAGTGTTTAACAAGATAACTGGATAAGGACAAAGGAAATTATACTGACTGATACAGAAGAAGAAAAGTTTATTCTCATAGTAAAGAAAATGAAACTATGCATGTGAAGAAAAATAAAAAACAATCAATTACTATTATCCTGTAGTCTTATTGTCAGGAGCCAGATTTTCCAACTTAATAATCAAGAATTCAAGACATGAATATATGGAAAAAAGAAGACTGGGCAAGTCATTCCATGCGGCACATCACAGATCTGCTAGAGGACTCTTCTCCACTTTGTCTGCCTCATCTTTCAGAAACCATAAAAGTAACTATCATTCAGAATGGAACTGCAATCTAAAACAAGTCACTTTTCCCGTGGGACTAACCAACGAAGAAAGAGTAATCTCTTTTGCAGCCCTCTACCGAAATACAATTTCTACATTTATTTTGGCAGCCAATGTGGAATAGTTAATGTTTAATTCATGCCTTCTCCCTAAATAAAATGAAATAAACCCAATAATCTACATCCATTCATGATCCAAGGTATCAGAGGTAAGGAAAGTAAAAACACAAGGTAAGCAATTCTGAAATCACCCTCAGCAACAGACATAACACGGTCAGATGTGAGTAAATGGTGAAGTGCAGAGCGTACAGTCTTGTGCCTCTCATCCTTACACAACTATTTTCATTACCAAACTTCTAAACACAAGTGGGTGTAGTCACTTTCTCAGTTCTGGGACAGCATACTTGGTACCCACAGTTTAAAGGAGGAGGTCTACTTAGTTCATGGTTTTAGAAGTGTCAATCTGTGGCTGTCAGAATCAAATGCAGAAATGGCATGGTGAAGAGCCTGCCACGAGAGAAAAGCTGCTTATGCCACGGTGCCAGGGCACAGAGAGACAAAGAGGGACCCAGGAGGGCAATACACCCTGCAGGCTGGGGATATAGCTCAGTGGCACAAGCGCCTGTCTGGCAAGCACAAGGTCCTGAGTTCGATTTCCAGCACCCCATCCAAACAGATACACCCTTCGGGTTCACACCCCCAGGACCAGCTCCAGCCTGGCCCCCATCTGCTGCGAACCCACCCATGGACTAGTCCTCCCATGAGTACAGCACCCCGTGAGCCAGTCACTCTCCACAAACCCCTCCTCTTGGCGCACTTGACTCTGCATAAAGTATCAAAAAAATATATACAAATCAATTTGCTCTATTTTTTTTAAACCCACCATTCCAAGTTAACAGTTCTTTCTCTCCCAACCCACTAACTTCTTTAAACATACAAAGACAAGTCTAAAACTTTCATCCTTCTTCCCCAGATTCTGACTGGCCAAACTGTCAGGCAGCGTGAGGGAGCCTCATGCTTATATGCAGCTTCTGGACATCTGGGAAATGGAGTTAAAGTAAAACAGGGTTCCGCCCAAAGGAAAGACCAAGACAAAATAGGGTCACAGACCTGAATTCACAGAGTCTGCAGCTTGCACGGGAGTAGATAAAGAGAATATTAACAAGATGTGTATGGTGGTGTTATGGTTTATACATTGTGTCAACTTGGGGAGTCTAGAGGTTTGGCTGAGTGACTCAGCAGGAAGCCAAGATGCTTACTTTGTACACATCCTGAGCCTGTGAAAGAGGAAGGCATAGAGATTATGCGAGTGCTACACACCCCCTGGGTGGGGGTAGCCTGTTTACAAGGTAAGGGAGGTAGAAAGAGGCTGCTTGCCGGCCATTCCTCCCTTTTGCTCTTGTGGTTTTTGCTGTGTTCTGCCGCCATGAATATTTGCCCTCTGCCGTGTGCCACTCTGCCTCTGAGCCAGCCAAGTATGGACTGAAACCTCCACACAAACTGTAAGCTAAATAAATCTTTCCTTCTTTCATTTTGGGTGTTGGGTATTTTGTCTCAGCAACGAGAGAAAAGTAACTAAGACAGGTGGTACTCTGGAAAACCAAAGGCTCCCAACTTGGAGAATGTCCCCATTGGATGCTGCATCTATATGTCCTATTTCTTGGCCCCGTCCACAGGGACACGGGAAGCATTCACAGAGGCTGGATGGGGTGAACGTAGATCTGAGGCTGGCGTGGCTCTGCCATCTGTTCACCTGGCAAACACGGGAAATTAATTAAACTCCCTCATTCCATATTCCTTCCACACAAGCTGGGGAGCAGAACAGGTCTGACTCCATGGCCCCCGGATTAGAAAATGAGATGGCAGTGTACAGGCAGATTCATCTCAGGCTGGTGATAGTTATCTTCCAACAGGTGCCGTAGCTCCTCTTAGCAAAGGCGATACTGCTTAGCAAGGATTAGAAAAGTCCATCTGAAGTAGCAAGCACAGAAAAACGAGCAAGAGCCTATGCTCAGAGCTTCCCCTTCTTAAATTAATGTTAGACTGTATCTCACTTCTGAATGTTTTGCACCAATATCTTCATCCTTTCTGAGCTGAGGCAGCAACAGAGCAGTGACCACGTGTCCTGGTCACCCACTTACCCACGGGCCAGGTTCCCTAGCCACTGCCTCTGCCTCAGAAAGATGGCCTCAACAACAGTCCCATCCACCTGGGCTGCTGTCCCAAAACACTGTGCCTGGGGCCCGATGAATGGAGGGAGTTTATTTTTCACGCCTCTCAAGGCCGGAAGGCTGAGATGAAGGTGCTAGAAGCAAATGTGGTGCCCATGGAGGCTCCTTCCTCACAGTGCCTTCCAATGTGCCGCCCACAGGGGGTGGGGCCAGCGAGTCCTTGGGCCTCCTTGACAAGGGCATCATCTATTTCTGGGCGTTCTCCCCTTGTGATTCTACCACCTCCCCAAGACTCTGCTTCCTAGGACCATCACCTGGGGGATTTACATTTCAACACGTGGGTCTGGGCAGAGGCAAACGTCAGGCCATGGTGGCAAGGGATAGCAGGAAGTGGTAATGACATGAACCAGACCACCACCTGTTCATGCACCTTATGTCACTTGAGCAGCTACCTTCCTGGGCACTGACTTAGGTTCCAGGGGCACCACAGTGAGCAAATGAGAATGAATACCCTCCATGAAGGTTGCCCTCTCCTGGAGGGGTCAGGGACAAGAAGGCAAGAGCTTCTCCTGCACAGGCGGGCAGCCGCCACTCTTCAGAAAGGCAGGAAGGGAAGATGAGGAGTAAGGGTGGGTGGGGAACCCGAGAGTGGAGAGCGCCTCCTGGAGAAGGTGTGCATGGCTGAAGGGGGCTCTGTCAGGGTAAAGAACAGGTCGGGGTGCTGGATTTTAGTTCTTAAAGAATAAAAGGTAAACATTTGCTACTTTCCTACTTTGTGGAAATGACCCTGTCTCAGAAGCGAGAGGTGAATAAACAGCATGCAGGGTTTTGAGGAGTGGTGGAATCATCTAGAAATGGACCTGACCATCTTCTGGATGGTGATCCTGAGACCACTCCCTAAGGAGGCACCATCCCATGACACTTCTGGGCCAGGAAGGGACCGAGACTTCAGTTCCAGGGACTTCTGATTCCATGTAGAGTTAACTCACTCTCCTGCCCACTAAAGGTTAAGGTCACCACTTACTGGAACCACACGTGGGGAAGGACAGACACTGCCTTGAAGCGCACACCCTTCTTCCATCTGACAGTGGACCAGCTGCCATTGTAGCTAGCTGACTAATTAAGCATTCATTAAGCGTTTACAAAAAAATTTATTAGTGTTTATATTAAGTTTCAGAAAAAAACTTTAATGTTTTAAAGAAAGCAAACGTGGACAGGATTCTCGTGGATTCAGTGAATATGTAAAAAACTTGCTGAGGCTTTTTAAATCAACATTAATAAACTGTCTAGCATTTTCATTACCTCGATCTGATAAAAGGTGAGTAGAGTCACCAGTTTGCCCTCTTAGGAAGAGATTTAAGACAAAGTGCCATAAAATTTGTGCTCATGGTGCCAATGAAGAGTCACCCACCTCCACCACCATCGCCAGTATAGAACCCAGTGAGTGCGCACCACAGCCCTAGACTTCATGTGAGGATGGCTGGACAATGTCTTGCATCCACTACCATACTACATGCTAGGAAAAGATGGAAGGAGGGTGGTCGGGACCATAGGTTACTGTCTTGGTTATGCTTCTCTCATTGCTGAGACAAAATACCCAATGCCCAGAATTAAGGAAGGAAAGGTTTATTTAGCTCACAGTTTGTGTGGAGGTTTCAGTCTGTAATTAGCTGGCTCCAAGGCAGGGTGGCAGGGCACAAGGGTAATAGTTCAAGGCAGCAAAAGCAACAAGAGCAAAAAGGGGAGAACAAGGCTCTTTTCTTCCCTGATGTTGTATGGGGGGCTATATGCCCACACCATATCTGGCCCTCCTCTTGCATAATAAGCTTCCAAACCTCTGGATTCTCAAGTTGATACAATGTATCAACCATCACAGTTGAGCTTTAAGGAAGAGAAAGTATCCACTCCGGTTAATTCTGTTCAACACTGTTTTGAAAGAACCAAGTGAGCTACTAAGGCACAAATGTGGGCGAAGCCTAGGGTCATCTTGAGAAGGTGAACGCAGCTATTGCAGAGACATGCTGATTTCTAATTCTGTAATCCCCAGGGCAGCCCATTAACTACACAGCAAGTGTGTGCTAACAACAGAGAAAGCCTAGGATGTTTGGAGAAAATGCCTTGTTGGATCCACTGTTCATCAGGGCCTCACTCAGACCATACAGAGCCAGAATCCACTTGCAGGCTTATGTTCCTGGTGGCAATAAAAATCACGACTCCTGTCACATTTAAGAAGAAGGTCTGCAGACTCAGGGAGGTGACAGTATCCAACTACAGTCTTAGACGTAAGCACAAGTTTGACTTTTTGGGTAACAAGACCTTTTAAAGACAGCGCTCATTCTTAGTTACTCCGGTGTGGAGCTCTGAAAGGAGCTCATAAGACTGTATCACAGGTTCTCGCTACACAGTTGCTGAGAATGAACCACTGATGTTATGCCGTTTTCTCAAGGATGTTTAGAAATAGGCAGAATGAAGCACATTTCACTAATTTAAATATTTGAAGGACCAAAATAGATCCTGAATTATAGTTCAGAATTAAGTCTGAAAGTATTTTCCGCTCAAAGCTGAAGTTTGATATTGCAGGAGACACCTGCTGACTTAAGCCACACTGAAGATGGAGGATGTCTCATATACTGGGGAAATATACAGGGTTTGTTACATTGCTTTAAGTTTCTGCTGTTCACAGTCCTTGGGGTCACTCAGGCTCAACTCTGTTTTCATTTAAACTCAGGCGCTGCCACCCTGAACATTGTGGACTGTCATTTTCTTCTCAAAGGCCTACTGGAAGATAGTCCTGGCCACCAATATTACTGGAACAAGAGCAAGAAAGGGTCCCTCTCTGAAAGGTGCAAACAGGAGGATGCTCAGCAATACTAGACCTGGAGGGACAGTACAGTCTGCAATTGCATTTGGACATGGGTGCAGCCCTCTGTGTCCCTGGCAGGGGATGGGTGCACCCGATTTACGGTATGGTGTCGACTGGCATCGTGGGGGAGAGAAGACTGGGATTACAGCCAGTTCACTTGAGCAGCGACTCTGGCCTCTTTGGACAGGACTGTGACCTTGGGCAAGGTTCTTAAACTGGTCTTTGGGTTTCCTCCTTGTCATGTGAGAAGTAACAGCACTAGCGACCATCTTGTAAGAGTGCTGCAAGTATCAGGCTCACGTCTGGACAGCCACCACAGTAGCTGCGCAGAGTAGCAACTGTGATGGTTCTTGCGTGGTGCCTAGAGGATACGGGAGCAGTGAGCCATGTCATCTTCCTCCTGTCCCAACAACGGGGCTCCCTGTCACCGAAAGATGTGGACTCTCAAAGGTGTACAGAGATGGAAGCAAAGAAACAAGAACAAATTATCCTGAGACAAGCAAGGGAGCAGCCACAGCCCTCACGGAGGGGCCCCGGCTGCTGAAGGGACACCACTGAGACTGCCTTGTGCTCTTGGCCCCGACTGCATTTTCCGATGGCAGGACAGGGCGAAACAGGACTACCTGTGGCATTCATCCTTCCTGAACCTGCTCCCCCAGCCCCTGCTGAAATCTCCCCAGCTCTGGCGCAGCCGTGTGCTTTTGTCTCCCTGTCGTATTTACCAATTTCTATTCACTTCTTTCCATACCTATCTGTGCACACCCACTTCCTCATAGCAGCAGGGCCAGGCGCTGCTGCTTTTCCAAACCATCCGGAACAGCCCCTGGCCCGCAGCAGGTGCTCACGGCAGATGCACAGAGGAAGGAACGGATGCATGTGCAAAGACACAGAGCCACAGCCTCCTAACAGCCCGCAGCCCAGGTGCATCCAGGCTCTGCCACACAGCCCAAGGCTGCCTGGCTCCACTGTGCACCCCAAAAACCTTCCCAGAGGTCTCTTGTATTCTTCTTAATAATTTACCTTTACCATAAACAACTAGAGTCATTTCTCTTTTTTCCCCTTTCTCTTGGAACTTAGTACCACATTTTTGGGGAGTAATCGGAATATGTGGGTGAACGTGGATGAACTTCTCTCCCAGGTCTGAGACCTGACCGAGTACTATTTTCATTTTATAGCCTTGCAGCAGCCCTGAAATCTAAGTGCCACCATAACTTCCCTAAGCAAAGTGAAACTGGCCGAGAGGTGGGGTGGAGTTCCTTGGCATTGTGAATGCCACACCTGTTGCTAGAGGATTATGTGGTGCAACAAATTATGGCCTCTTGGCCCTGCATGTGCATGTGTGTATGTCCCCATAATCCCCAGCTGACCCCAGGTTCTCTGCTGGGCAGAGACTAACACCTGAACCAGGCAGGGAGTGAGGAGTAGCCCATTTCCCTGTGCTGGCTGGCTGAGCCCATGTGCTAAGGTAGGTCTCAAAGCGACCAGGAGTGTGGGGTCACCCTAACATCCTCATGTCAGTGTGGATGATGCACTCATAATACAGTAGAGGCCCCTATAAAAAGCAGCTCAGATGACTGGCCGGGATAATTTTACATCCACAAGATTGGTAACCTTCTGGTACAACACAGTCACACCTTCTGGCACTCTGAAACACGCGGCTGCGCCCCAAACACAGCCTTCTAAGGAAGTACTGATTGCAAAGCACACTGGAGCATCATTCTGGGAGTCACTGGCGGTTGGGAGGTGATGGATCTAAGGCCACCTGCAGGCCCCTGAAGTCCACCGTTTGTCAAAGCGTTTATTGGATTTTGTGTTTAGGAGCCTGTTCCACGGAAAGAGGAAGAAGGTGGCTCTCAGGGATTGAGAGTCCTGCTGCACCGAGACCGGGAGCTCAGTGCTGGGGAGGTTGCACGAGGAAGCAGGCTGCACGCGCGGCGGGCGGTGTCTTGGAAATGAAAGCTACATGGAACACAGAGCTTTGAAGACTCTCCACGGCGAGGAAACGCCTGGAGCATTAGCAGCCAAAAGCAATCGGAACCGTAATAAATATGTACATTAAGAAAAACTGTTGAACTCTACTTCAACAATATTGTAAGGCAAATAGAATGCTTCTCTGTGATTTAAAGCCTGGCTCACAGAGCAGTTTTATAGCTAAAAGTGACTCTTGAGGAAAAGTAGAATAGCTCATCTGTGCCGGGCTTCCAGACAGTGTCATCAATATGCATGGGTTCCTCTGCCGAGGCAGGTGAGGCAGTGGGATGCTGCGCCAGGGACAAAACCCAAAGCACTGTCTTCTGCCCTTGCCCTTGCCCCTGAACAAGAGGAGTCATCCACCCATCTTTAATTACGAGTCTAGATTTTTAAAAAGTGGTTTCAGCTCATGATTTTATCAATCTAATGAATCACATTTTCAAAGGCCCAACCCTGTACCACAGTGCTCACTCTGCATGCTGTAGGCACTCACGGTGTGCCCAGCCCTCCCTGCCTCAGCCTCCTGGCAGCTCCTGGCTGACACCAGCTTCTGCCCGATTGGGTGTCACTGCTGTGACCCAAGAGCAAACAGTAGACAGGGCAAAGCCAGAATAACCTGCTTTCCTGGTGTCACCGTGACTATTCTACATTAGAATTTGGTTTCTTAGAAAAATATCATTTTATACTAATGACACCTCCCCACTGCTGGTTTAATTGTAGAAATGGGGTACCATGCATGTCATAGAATTTTAGGACAAAAAGGTTCATGGCTTTAGAAGACAGGGTTAGCAAAGATTTTTAACGTATTTTTATATGAATAGACCACACTTTAGAACAGCTATAGATGAGTGCAGAAACCGAAGAGGGCATTCTCGAGACTGTTCTCCCTCACCCTCTTCATGGTTTCCTCCCTTTTTAATATTTGGCATTGGTGGTATAAAACCTCCTGCAGCCAGGAGCCTACCTACACAGCAGTGTGAACTAAAGCCCTCCTTTACACTGCGCTTTATGCTTCATCATGTGCTGCATGCTCTGTGGGCTGTGAACATGCAGCACAGGATGCCATGTATGGGTCACTATAGCAGCAGAGTTTCACACTGCAGCCCATGTTTTCCCCACTATCTCAAGCCCCTCAAGCCCTAGCAGCCACTGATCTATTCACTTTGTCTATAATTTTTTCTCAGCACATTAGAGAGCTGGAATCACAGAGCATGTCTCTCACTCACCAGTGAGCACTTAAGGTTTCTCTCCATCCTCCAGACACTTGAGAGCTCATTTCTTTTTCTTGCAGAATAGTCCACCATTGTATGGATGTCACAGGTTGTGTGTACATTCAGTTATTGAGGGATGTCTTGGTTGTTCCCAGTTGGGGCAATTATGAATACAGATTTTGTAGACATTCATGTCCAGGTTACTGTGTGAATGTAAGTTTTCAGTGCATGTGGAATGGAATTACTAAGTCCTGTCCTGAGAGTATGGTGAGCCTCTGCTACTCCACCGTCCACCAGGGGTGAAAGGATTTCCCTTCGCTCCAATTCCTCACCAGCATTCGGTACCATGCGTGCTTTGGATTTTGACTGTTTTAATAGGTCTGAGAGAGTATCTCATTCTTGTTTGAATTCACATTTTCTCAGTTACAAATGATGCTGAGATTCTTTCAAGTGCTTCTTGCCATCCCTATACCTTCTTTGGTAAAGTGTTTGGGTCTCTCGTCCCCTTTTATATAGGGTCATTTATTTACCTCCTGCTGAGTTTTAAGGGTACTTTGCATGTTTTGTGTACAGGTATTTTTTCTCCAATATGTGTTTGGTAAAGTTCTCCCAGCCTGTGGCCTGAAACAATGTCTTTTCAAAGGCAGAGGTTTTAGGTTTAATGAACCTGAACAGTGTTATCTATCTGGGTTGTTACAAGAAAATAACACACCAGATAGTTTGTAAGCAACAGAAATTTATTTCTCACATTTTGGGAAGGTAAGAAGGTAAGGGGTGCAGGCCAGGTCTCTAGTTCCTAGGGGTGGTGTTTTCCTGTGGCACCTTGCGTGGAAACAGGACAGGGCCACTCTCGGCCTCTTTTATAAAGGCCTGAGTCCTAGTGATGAGGGTTCTGCCTCATGATCTAGCTATGCCCCAAGGCCCAGCTTCTCATGCCACCGGATTGTTGATTTGGCCCCACCATAAGGACTTTGGAAGACATGGGCATCTGGACCACTGCAGTAGTTCATCACTAGGATCCTTGAGGATGGTGTTTTGTGATTGTATCTAAAATGCGATGGCCACATGCACAGTTACTTAGATTTTCTCCAATACTCTCTTCTTGAGGTTGGATAGTTTCTACTCTTAAATGGGTAGTTCTACAATCAATTTGGAGGTTTCTTTTTGGGGGGGGTACCAGGAATTGAACTCAGGACCTCATGCTTGCGAGGCAGGCACTGTGCCACTAAGCTATATCTCCAGTCCCTTGAGTTAATTTTTAATTTTTGTAGAAGGATATTTTTTGAAATTTTTATTAAATTAGATTCTTTTGTGGGAGGCTATGGATATCCAGTTGTTTTAGCACCATTTGTTGAGAAAACTGTGCTTTTCCTCTTGAACTGCCTTCAGTTGAAATAACTGGATCTGTTTCCCAGCAGTTTGTTGTGTTTCCTCGGCCTATCTTTGTGCACCTTTATCGATCCCATGTGGTCATATTACTGAGAGGCTTCAGGTCGGTCATTGCCAGGCTCTCACTGTCTTCTCTAAGGTTATATTCATTATTCTGCATCTCTTGACTTCTCACATAAATGGCAAAGCCAGTGTGGCGATAGGCAAAAATTAACTTGCTGAGATTGGTATCAGGATAGATGAAGGTTGAAAGAAATGATATCCTGAAACTACTGAGTCTTTTCTATTGATGCACACAGCACCTCTCCCTATCCATACAGCTCTTTGATTTGTTTCATCAGAGTTTTGTAATTTCCCTCATATAAATCTTACACTCATGTTAGTAGGTAACTTTTTGACACTTGGTACAAACGAAATGAATTTCAAGCGGCTATTTTTATTTCTAGCAAACAGTGAAGTGATTGGATTTTGAATATCAACTTTGCATCCTGTAAACTGCTTTGTTTATTAATTATTTCCAGGGAGTGTTCTGTTCATTATTTCAGCTTTTCTGCATCAGGGTTCCTCCTATCTTCTGTGCACAGAGACAGTGTCACTTCTTCCTTCTCAACCCGTTGAATTCTCATTTTATTACTTCACCTTCCTACGTTAGCTAGGATTTCTGGGATGATTATGAGCACAAATGGTAAGAGGGAACATGTTTATCTTGTTTCTGATCTCGCAGGGAAGACACTTTAATTGGTTTAGACTATTAAATAGTATGACTTGTGCTGCAAGCTTTTTGCAAATGTCATTGATCAAGATGAGGAACCTCACCTCTGTTCGTAATATGCTGTGAGTTTTTCACCAAGTGTTTTCTCTACATCATTTTTCACAGTCGTTTGACCTTTTCCTTCAGCCTGTTAATGTAATGACTTAGTCACTGGTTTTCAAATGTTGAAACCGCTTTCCACACCTGGAATAAACACAACTTGCTGGTGGTGTATAATTCTTTCTACATATTGTGCAACATATCCTGTTAGGATGTGGCTGAGAAATTTTGCATCTCTGTTCATTAAAGAGATTGGTGTGTAGTTTTTCTCTCTTTTGATATCTTTACCTGGTCTTAGTTTTAGGATAATACTGGTCTCACACTGAATTAAGAAATATTTTTCCCTCTGCATCTATTTTTAGGAAGAGATTATATAAGGTGTAAATTTTTGCCCTTAAATAGATGGTAACATGTAGGGAAGCCATCCGGACCAGCTGCTGTCTTTTCTGAAAGTTTGTTAATTATTGACTCATTTCCTTTCATGGATACCAGCCCACTCCGATTACTTATTTTCTCCTGTATGATGCTGGCAGTTTGTGTCCTCCAAAAATGGTTGATTTCATCGAAGTGGTCAAATTTATGATCCTTTCCGTTATTGTCTTCCTCATGTGTGACACACCAAGTCATTAGTGACCACCAGTCTGTGTTTTCCCTTTTCTTGACAACCCAGTTAGAGGATGTGATGGCTAATTTTGGGTGTCAACCTGACTGGACCTCAGGAACTGTGTAATAACAAGAAAAATGCTTCTGGGGACCATGGACTCCCACAGGAGGCCTGTAGGTGAACTCTGGGGTCTTTGGCCTTCGATACGGCCGTAGATTGACCTCTCTCATTGGGAGGCTCCGGTTTTATGGGCAGAGCAGTTACAGGTTTCCTTGGCTTTCGGCTGGGCTGGCTCAGTGCTCCACCTCTGTGAGCCGATCTGCAAACCTCTCAGGTAACTATATGAGTTCTACTGGTCATGTTCACTACAGAATGTGAAGACAGAGATTCATCACCTTTACGATCTTTTCAAAGAACCAGATTTTAATTTTTCTTTTTTTTAGTTCTTCCTGCCAATTTAATTGATTTATGCTCTAGTTTTTATTAATTTTCTTCCTCTTGCTTTAGGCTTACCTGGCACTTCTTTCTCTAGTTTCCTAAGGTGGAAGCTTAAATGAGCTGAGTTTTGAACTTTTTTCTTCTTCTGTGACATTTGCATCCAGTTCCACGTTTCTGTTGGAGACAAGCTTTCCCTGCATTCCCCTTATTTTGATAACCTGTGTTTTCATTTTCACTTACATTCAAAATACTTCTAAATTTTTCCTTGAGATTGTCCTTCTGATGCATGTGCCATTGGCAAGTGTATTTATTTACCAAGTAGACATATTCTACTCATTTTCCTATGACTTAATTTAATTCCATAAGCATGGAGATTGTATTTTATATAACTTCTGTAATATTAACTGTCCTGAGGGGTGTCTTAAGGCCCACACTACAAGCTTAGTGAATGTCCCATGCAAATAAGAAAAAAATGGGTATTTTGCTCCTGTGAATGAGGTCTCTAGAAATGTCCTTAGACTTGGCTGTCCAGTTGTAGGCTCAGGGCAACTATTTTGGCTGATTTCCTTCCCACCAGCTCTGTCAATCACTGATACAGAACTGATGAACTTTCTTATAAAAGTACTTTTGTCTAGTTCTCCTTACACATTTTACTTTACCATGATTTCATTACTCCTACTTAATGAACACCTGATTTTGAGACATAGTGTGCTCCTTCTCTTTTAAGCAAGAAATCTTTTTAATATGTTTCATCTTAGTGCTGAGAAAGGAGCCCTGGGTCTTGCGCATAACAGGCAAGTTCTCTACCACTGAGTCACAACCCCAGCCCCATTTCTTGCAAGACAGATTCCCTCAATTTGTGTTTACTTGAGAAAAATCTGCATTTCTGCTTTACTTTTCAAAAATCATTACATGTAGTATAGAATTCTATTTTGGAAGTTTGTTTTGTTCTTTCAACATTTTATACATTTCACTCTACTCTCTTCCTCTTTGATTTGTAGCAAAAAAAAAATCTGGAAATTTTTATCCCTGTTCCTCCACTGCTAAGTATTTTTTCCCCTTCTGGCTTATCTCTGTCTTTTTTCTTTGTCTTTGGTTTTCTACAGTATGAATATGATACACCTTGTGGTTTTGATGTCTGCCATAAATTTTGGAAAATTCTCAACTATTGCTACTTCACATCATTTTTGTTTTTTTCTTCTCCTTCTGATTGTTACACAACACAGACTTCTTGCAATAGTCCCACAGTCAATTAGATTTGTTGTCCCATTTTTTTCCACCTTATGTTGCAGTG
Organism: Dinomys branickii; assembly: GCA_004027595.1. Taxonomy (NCBI): domain Eukaryota; kingdom Metazoa; phylum Chordata; class Mammalia; order Rodentia; family Dinomyidae; genus Dinomys; species Dinomys branickii. Next base: position 83,060 of record PVLD010005754.1, read on the forward strand.
TGAGAAATTTCTGTTAAGAAATCGTCTTGCTCGCTGATTCTTCCTTGGCTGTGTCCAATCTACTAGTGAGCCCTTCAAAGGCATTCTTCATTTCTGTTACATTACTTTCTATTTCTAACTTTTACTTCGAACTCATCTTTAGATGTTACAGGTCTACTTCTGTTGTGCATCTTTTCTATCAGGCCCCCAACCTACTCATCATGATAGCTGAAATCTTCTACCCAGTAACTTCAAAAGCCCTGCCATATCTGATTTGGGTTCTGATGCTTGTTCTCTTTATGTGTTCTTTTTTTCTTGCCTATCATGTCTTATGCATTCTTGTTGAGATCCATACATGACATACTGGCTGCTAGGACATAGTCCAGTTAGACTCTGAGAGAGAAGTTGCATAGATAGCTTGCCAGGCCTTAAGCTGTGTTGAATGTTTGGTGTACTGTCACTGTAGGTGTCAGAGGTGCTAATTTCATTATTTTTTCCTCTCCTTTTGTCTTTGTGTTTGCCTGCAAGCTCCTTGTCCAACATAGTGTGTATCTTGCTGCTTTCTTAGTAATACCCTGCTATTATCTGGGGACCCTGGTGATGTGGTGCTAATGTATCAAGAAGGAGGAAGCTCCCTACTGTCTTATGATTAAAACTCAGCTCTCAGTATGCCTGGGTATCTGCACTGTGAACTTTACTAGTGATTCTTGTTTTTAAAGCTCCTTGCCCTCTCTTCAAGGGAGGCAGGAAAAGTTAGGGGAGGCTGAGTTGGCTGAGTGGCCCTTGCTTAGGTGAGATGAGGCTCTTGAAGAGCTGCTGTCCTTGGAGGGTAGAGTTTGTATGGCACCAGCATTTGGTTCACTGAAGGGACTGCTTTGCCACTGCCCATGCTTGAACAAGAGGCAGTTTTCTGTGTCTCAGGGAGATCATGTGAGGTTCTGGAGGTGAAGCCAGGGAAGTGTGGGGGCTCTCAGGAAATGATAACTCTCGACCCATTTGCGCTTGGCCTCCAGAAACCCATCAGAGGCTCCCTGTTGGTGTCCGTATGAGTTCCTGGTTCCACGGGCTTCTGCTCCTCTGAGTTGGTTTTCCCCCGTTCCTGCATTGCGTTCCACCTCCAGACTTCAGAGTGGGGCTCTGCCCTCAGACTTCCACCCTCTGACCGAGCTGGGGGTAGCCAGCGAGCTTCAGTGTGGTCTGCTCTTTTCCTGATTGTGAGAAACAAGAAACACAACTAGTTTTCAAGCTCTTTGTGTGTCTTTGCTGAAAAGTGAAGTCAGCACGCTTTTCTACAAAGGAGCAAAAAGTGAGTATTTTTGCCCCAGAAGGCTGCACTGTCTCTGCTGCAACTTCTCAACCTCGGTATCGTAACGTAAGGCAGCTGTGGGCAGCACACAGATGAATGGGCTTGGCTGTGTCCCACTGAAACTTTATTTGCAAAGATGGGTGGACCTGTGTTCTATCTCAATAAAACTTTTACAAAAATGGGTGGGAGCACCGTTTCCCAATCCTTGCCCTATATTAAAGGACAGTAATTGAAATACCATCAGGAGCTAAGAGGTAACAAACATGGGCAAACTGGGATGGGTTTTAAATTAAAAAATAAAATATCCTTCAGTGATATACTTACTAAAGATAGTCATTTCCATAATAGTTTTGCTCTATTTCATTTTTCTTGATACAAATATTTTACTTTAGATGGAAACTTAGGTGCTATAGATAATTGAATGCTTCTAAATTACTATGCAAAACCAGCCACATGTGTGAGCATAAGCAGAAACTGGTACTTTTTGGGTGTTGGGAATATTTTGCCTGGAGCCATCAGCTTCAGTTATTCAAGAAGAGCTAAGCTGTTCAGATTTCATGATAGTGTTACAAATTTAATGCTAGAAGGACTGCACATTCCCCTTTAAACACCACACAGATCAATAGTCTGACGACAAGACCTGGGTGTCTGAGCTGGCTGACCCTGCCTGGATCCTGGCTGAACCCTGGTGCACACTGCTTGAACTGGCATACAACACAGGCCAAACTCAAGTTGGACCCAAGGGAGTGCAGGAGTTAAAGACCTTTCCCCCAGTCACGTAGCCAAGGGACAGCCAGTGGAGCGGGTGCTGTAGCTGCCAAGGCGGCCAGCTCTCTGGGTCACTCACAGCCAAGACCAAGTCTATGCATGGCTTCCTGGGACCGCGCCTCTCTCTGCTCTTCCTATGGCCCCACCATTGTTCTTTTTCTCCAGCATCAGGTTAACAGCCCCTGTGATTATGAACTCAAGTAGTTCTCTCAAATCAACTAACTTCATCATTTTTTTCAAAAAGCACAATTATATTTCACTTAATCAGCAAGGAACTAATAAAACAATCACAATTATGCTTGTGCTGTGAAATCACAGCAAGATAAATGGTTCCAATCAGTCACAGGAAGTCTACAAAGATCATGGCATTTAAAAATGTGTTTCAAGCTATTCAGACCCAACTTCCCTGTGCCTTAGCATCACCTTTGGTTAAGAAATAGCCTAGAAAATATTTTTTAGCCGGCGCCATTCTGCAAAGGCTGTCCTGGCGGGAGGACGGGATGACAGAACAGCAAGGGTCACAGGCAGCCCCCAGCGAGGGCAGAGAGGAAGGAGGAGTCTCAGGCCATGTCCTGTTTGCTCCACTCCCCCACCCCCCAGGCTCAGCGTCCTTCCGATGACTGACACGTCCCCTCTCCAGCCACTGCTATGGAGGGAGAGGAGAGGCCGGCATGAGGGGCAGACAGCGTGAACTCTGCCAAACTGTTTTCCCACCAACAAGGGTGACAGACCAGGATGAAACCCTGGCAATGCCGCACCTTCCCAGAGATGGTCCCGGTCACAGCAGGGTAAGAACACTGTTAAGCCAAGGCACATTTTACCCGCCTCATAGCTGAGCCAGGGCTCAGCCATGGGGTGCATGGTGGCCACTGCCCCCGACCCAGCCCACAGCACAAAGGGGGAGCCACGCCGCACACTGCTGGCCTGGAGAGAAAGCAAGGTTCAGACTCTGCAGGCTGGGTGTCACCTTCCCAGCATCCTGAAGACAGAAAGGCTTGAGTCAGACCACCTTGTACCAAGGGATGTCTGTGACTTCGTGGCTGCGAATCTGACGTGCCAGAGATATACTTCCTATGAAGTGAGGTATAAAGACTAAGGTTTCAAAGATATTTTTTGCTTTTTATGGTACTGGAGATTAGACTCAGGACCTTTGAACTGAGCTACATCCCTAGCCCCATCATGAAATAGTGTTCTTTTGGGACACAGTGCGAAGTAGCCCAGACTGCACTCAAACTTATATCCCCCTTCCTCAGCTCCTCAGTTCCAGGATCACTGGTGTGCACTGTCATGCCTGGTGCGACTGCATTGGAAAGAACAATAAAACATGCCATGAAGGAGCACGGCAATTAGCATGAGGGTCAGGAGGGAGCTGTCCGTCTCTCCGGCCACCACTGTGCCTCCAGCGTTTCTACCCCAGTGTTCCAAGGAGAAGTAAGTGCAGCTTGGCGCAAACTGCTTTGTATCCCAGTATTTTTTCTTGTTTAGTTTTCATCCCTGTGTGGAGCTGCTACATGTCCATAACACGCTAAACCCTTTCCATCCCCTTCCCCTCAGGTCCCTCCCTTTTCCCTCCATCCCTTGATCTGAGCCATCTCCCTCCTTCCTACCAGTTACTGTTTATTGTGCTCTGCATTTGTACTTCGGGTTTCTCCTGTAAGAGAAACCATGCAGGATCTAAGCTCATGTGTCAATTTATCTCACTTAACATCATGGTCTCAAATCGCAACCCCCATTTTCCTACAAATGACTCAAGTTTATCCTTCTTCATGGCAGAGTAGTACTCCATGGTGTGTAAATTCCACACTCCTTTTATCCCTTTGTCTGCTGATGGACACCTGGGCCACTTCCGAGGTTTAGCTATTACGGGCTGTGCTGCTATGAACATAGGTGGCCTGCATCCCTGTAATGTGATGTCTTTAACTCTTTTGGGGAAGATACCTAAATGGGGAATAGCTGGGTCACATGGAATTTCTAGTTTTACTTATCTGAGGAAACTCTGTGTTGATTTCCATAGTGGTTTTACTAGTTTACCTTCCAATCAACCATAGGGAAGTACGCATTTTTCCCTGCAGCCTTGCCAGCATTTCTTATTATCTGATTGCTTGAAGATGGCTATCCTTTCTGGGTGTGATGGAATCTCAGTGTTGTTTTAATTTGCATCTCTCAAGTGGCCAGTGATGTTGAGCATCTCTTCCTGTATTTATTGGCTGTCTGTACTTCTGTGAAGTGTCTGTTCATTTCAGTTTTCCATTTTTTGACCGAGTCTTTTATTTTGGAGGGGCTCCAATTTTCTTAATTCTTTAGATGTTCTGGATATTATTCTTCTGTCAGAAGAATAGCTGGCAAAAGTTTTTCCCATCCAGAGGGTCAGTAATACACACCTGTAATCTCAGGATCTGGGAAGCCGAGGCAGGCAGATCCCAAGTTCAAAACAAGCCTGCTCAACTCAGTGTCTTAGGAAGACCCTGTCTCCAAATAAAAATAAAAAGGGCTGGGGCTGTAGTTCACGCACAGGGGCCCCATGTTCAATCCCAACTATAGCCAAAATAAAAGTTAAAAATAAAAGGAAGGAAGGAAGGTAGAAGAAAAGAGAATGAAGGAAAAGAAGCAAGGCAACGCAAACCGGAGAGAAAGGTGAACCTGCGACTCCCTCGGAGGACGCAGCAGTTGGCTGTGAGACACTAACTAGATGGGCTCTCCTCTACCTTAGGCTTCGGCGCTGGCCGCCACAGCTGGCGCATGCTCAGTGGGGTAGCCCGTTTTTTTCTGTGCATAACCGGTTCAAATAGGATGAATCGCTTGAGATTCTCAAGTCAGTGTTTTAGTTTTCTTTCCCTCCAGCTGGGCATAGAAAGAGTTAAATTATGTATATTGTAAGGAATTTTCAACTCCAGAAGAAGCAATTAAACAAAATTCTTGTCATAAAATTTGTACCTAAGCAAGCTAGAACACCTGGCCAGCTAACAAGGACCGCTCTTTACTGTGGCCCAGCGGGCTTCCTTTCTCCCCGAGCATCGGAAGGCTGGGCTGGGGTGGGCTATGGCACGAGGCAAGCATGGCCCTGAAGGCTTCCGCACACAGGGGGTGCCCTGCACCCCAGCTCAGTGTGAATAACACAGAGACGTTCCTGTCACGCAGTGGGAGACGTGGACTCCTGGGCCCCAGGAGAGGAAGGGATGCTGCAGGGCCTCTGCTTGGGGAGGGGTGGGGAAGGCAACAGAAAGGGCACATGGGGTCCTGAGCTCTGGTAGGCACAGAGGGCCCCCGCTGCACCAGGGGAGCAGAAGGCTGAGCTCAAGACCAGCCCCAGCGGCCCCAGAACTCTCAGGGCTCAGCACCCAGGGGCCAGCAGAGGTCACCGTGCACGTGAGTTCTGTGTAAGAGCTGTGATCCTGCTTTGGGGACAAGGGCTCCTCAGCAGGGATCCGGGATACCTCAGAACCTTGGAAACAAAGTGGGCTCTGACACAGAGCTCTGCGCAGAGGGAGAGATGGCACATTTAACCCTCACCCTGTCTCATCCGGACACAACTCAAAGCGGCCAGTGAGAAAACAGCACAGTTTCTGGTGGGGAAAAAATGCCTCTTGCGCCTGGTGCCAGTTCCGGAGAAGGGGAGGCTATGTGGTGCTGTGACAATCACTGCTCGAGGCATGTCCTCCCTTCTCTCCGGGTCTCCCAGCCGGGCTCCGCCACACTGTGTTGCTGAAACCTCAGGGTCACTCTGCTTTGCCTATGCGGTCCCTAAGGGGCACAGAGAATAAAGCAACCCAGGAAACACCCCCAGGCCTCCCAGAAGCCACTGAGGGGCTGCCCAATTGCATTCCCTGGAAGGGAACCTCATCTGGAGTTTTAAAGGGTGCCCGGGCCGCAGTCCTAGGGGCAGAGGCGCTGGACGATGTCTTTGGCTAAAGGCAGGAGGGACCACAAAGGAAGACATTCCAGGACCTGGCCTGGGCCAGGTCGTGGCAGAAGGACGTGGCTGCAGGTCGGAAGCACAGAGCGCAGGGAGGGGCGCCCACGGCCCAGACTGGAGGGAGGTCTGGCGTGCAAGCTCCTCACTCCTGCGCTCTCCTCGTTCACTTTCTCGCTGCATTAGACAGTGCAGGCGGGGACCCTCAGTTCTCTCCCCCCACCACTCTCCTTGCGTTTTCAGGGACTCAGAAGTCTGTGGCCGCTGCGCCTGGACAGCAGCACAGATCTGTGGTGAGAGGCTGCAGGGCATGAAGATGAAGACCAGGCCTCCGTTCTCAGGGAGAACACTGGGCTCATTTGGAAACCTGCCTCTCATGGTTAAGAAGCTTAAGACAGCAATTTAGGAAGAAGTTCAAAACCCCTACTCACTCGGTCGCGGCAAATCAAAAGCCAGCAACATGGCCTTACGTAGGAACGTGCATGGTGTGACAGCCACAGAGAAAGGCTGCCCACTGCTGCCCTTCCAGGGGGTACACCTGGCCGGGGCTTGGGCACCAAAGCAAAGTGTCACGACCTAAGCGTCATGACTTAGCTCTGACTGTCCACCATAGGCTCGTGCGGCTAGAGGTTGCTGAGTCCTGGGGGCTCTGTACGCATCCATAACTGAACCCGTAACGGAACGTGTCCTGAGGACGCGGGTCCTGGTCGCGAGGGCAATTCAACGGGACACCCAGGGGCACCCACCTCCCGGCTCCTCCCCCATCCACTTCCCGGCCCCCACAGCTTGAGTAGCTTTGCGTCCACCACGCCCACCCTCCGTGTCACTTCTGCCTGGGGGCCAGTCAGCCGTAAACGGAAACCAGGAGACCGGGAAGCCCCCCCTTGTGTAAGTCGCAGGGGCCCCGTATCGTGCCGGGTCCACGGATGAGAAAGTGACGGACAGAGCTACCGCCCAGGGCCATTTTGGGAAGCAGCCGCCGCGGCAGCCGTGTTGAATGGGGGTTTCAGACTGTGGTATTTTGTCTCTGTCTCTCCAGGTTTATGTTCCAAGTTCTTACAAAAGCTCTTAATTGCAAAGTCGAACGAGCAGCCTTTCAGCGGTCCCTGAGAAGGCCCCGTGCTTGCCCACAAGGCCACGCGCTCTGACTCATCAGTGTGGTACAAATTACTGCCATCACGTTTTGAGAGGAGAAGCGATGGGCTGCAACATCCGCGCCGCCTGCGGTGTGGCTGAGGAGACGCCTTCACATTTGGGGGCTCTAGGGCAATTATTTCTTCCTTAGGAAGTAAAACTGGATGCACCCGGGCCTGTTCCTGCCGCTCTCCACAGGAGTCTCGCACTGATGGGCTGTAATTTCAGCAGAGCAGGGAAACCGGGAGAGCCGATTAAAATGAAGCACCTCGCTGGGTGCCCAGGAGCTGATTGTTTGTCAGAATTTATTACCTCGTATTTAACAAATATAAGGTAATTAGGGCAGGAGCGAGAAGGAGAGCATCAAGATCGGGGCAATTACCCCCCATAAAGGAACAGTCACTCCAAGTCCTCAAAGTCAGTTCTACCGGACAAGCCCAGGGGTGCAAGCCCCTCTGAGAGTCACAGAGCAGGTGACAGGGTGGGAGCCCTGGCATCAGATGCCACCTCAGCCTTGGCAGCTGGCAGTACAGCCCTGGGGACCTCAGGCCCAGCCACAAGCTGTTTGATGGCCACAACATGGGCCAGAGCCTGCTGGGAGCTTGGGCTTCCAGCTCCAACTTTGGGGCCCAGGAAAGAGGCCACCAAGTAGCACAAGGGTTATTTAGGGCCAAGAACAGTTTTGCTTTCTTCCCTGTGTGAGTTCGAATAGCTGACATCCTGCTTGAAAACAAACGCAGAAGAAGCCAATAAATTCTTGCTCCAAGGTTGTACTCACTGGTCAGAGTTATCTTAATTATAATGGAAAAAATCATTCACAAACACCAAGCTTGTGATTTTTGACATATGGTTCAGATGGGGAGTTGTGAGGAAATGGCACTCCAGTGTGGAAGCATGACTAAGAGGGCCGCGACACCACCAGGCAGTGGGGTTCCACGGGGCCAGTGTCAAGTCTGACCCTTGTCCCGAGCTCAGGCTCTGCCGCACCGCCTGAGGCCCTCAGGCATCTTATTCTGCACACCATCAAAGCACGCAGGGCACCAAAATGCTACCAGTGATTTTTTTCTGAGTAAGGGAATTATGGATGATTTTTATTAGGGGCTTGATCTCTTACTGTGTTTTTACATTTTCAACAACCTGAAAGCAAAGAACACAGAGCAGTGTGGGGAAGACTCCTTATTCCTATTTTCAGTCACTGTGAAGGGGACAGAAGGATACAGTGGGTGAGAAAGTCAGAGAATGCAGCAAAACCCGCCCTAGCAAAGGGTGAGCCTCCACACCCAGCACCTTGCTTGCTTGCTTTTTTTTTTTTTTGAGTGCAAGTAATGTTGTTTCCTCAAGATTCAATGTGACCTGTGACATGAAGTAACATGAGCACAGATGGTACTGAAGTGACCCCAGAGCTATGTACCAACAAAGCTCTAAGGCAGGATGGGACAGGGGTGAAGCCTTGTCATATGTCCTGGGTCAGGAGAGCTACTAAAAAGAGAGAGAAACTCTTCTAAATACATATTTTTAAAAGCCACAGGACACAAATATGCTTCCTGACCACTTCTCCTCATGGGGCCATGTGTGGTCTGCAGTGGGATCCTCAGAAAGCTCACTTTATTAAGGAAGTGATAAAAAATGTTGAAATTGCACACACACATATACACAAAGTGATAGAAAATGATCACTGATATCACACACACACACACACACACACACACATATACACACACACACACAGTCATGCTGTAGTGTCACGTACCAAGAGAAGTCTCCTGTGCCAGAAAGGCGTCAGGGGTGAACTCCAGGGCTGCAGTGTGGGTGTAGGATTGATCCCACCTCTGTGGGGCCATGCATGGGTGGGACCCCTCTGCCCAGCGCTGTGCCAGCTGACCTGTGCTCCTCCCTGCCCCACACAGGAGGGCCCCTGCAGCTCCTCAGCCCTCTCCTGCCCATCCACTGCTTTCTCATTTGTGACCTCTGCAGGTAAAACTGTAATCTGAGGGGAGCCACAAGTCAACAGCCTTTATCTCCAAGTTTATTCTGCACAGGACTTTTCTGCATAACCATGCTTTGCTGAGGCAGCATGCTTCTTGATTTAATGTATTCCTGGGTTCATAATTGGAATATTACCAGTGACACAGGATATCCAGTGAAGGAAATCTCCCCAGGTTGATGGACTCAAAAAATTCACTATTGAGGGATATTCACTAATAGTGGATATAACTCCACGATTTTTAGACAAAAAATAATTTAGTCTAGCTATTTTTACATGACCCATATGGTTCCATTTTTCACAGATGTAAAACCAAACACTACATCCTATGGATTATTTTAATAATGAAATTAATTCTTTAAAATTTTAACAGTGAAATTATTTCTTTGGAAAGAAATAAAATTAGATGCTTTGGGATAAATTATTTTTAGTGAACCCAGTCTGTCTTGGTTGATTAGTACTTCATTTAATACTACCCACGACAGATCTACAAAATCACTTATTGTAGAAGTTTCCCCTCATCTTTACAGGTGTTATAAACGTATACTTTCTAGACCTCATAAATTCTTCTTTGTCTTAAGATAAAATTTAAATTGAAAACTTTTTAAAAAGGAGCCCATGGGAATAAGTATATGGGAAGTAACATGGTAAGTGGAAGAACCAGACAACTCTGGACTCATACACCTCACCAAGGCTGACCCACAAGGAGACAGAAAACCTGAGAAGACAAATAATGACATGAACTCAGGGATAAACATCTCTCATCAAAGAAGAGTCCAGGACCACAGGGCTTCATTGCTGGATTCTAGCACACATTTAAAACGATGAACATCAATCCTTTTAAAGTTATTCCAAAAAACTGAAGGTGGGGCAATTCTTTCAGGCACATCCATGGGGGACAGCATTGCCTTGACACAAAAGCCAGACAAGACCATAACAGAATTAGACAACTGCAGGCCACCACCCTTGACAAACATAAATGCCAGAGTCTTCACCAGGATCCCAGCAAGCCAAATCCAACAGAAAGTGTGAAAGGTGACTGTCATGGTCAGATGGAAGTGAACAAGGTCCCACAGGAATGCACGTAAATCAGGAAAGGCAATTTTGCCACACATCCACACCAACAGGAACCAAGGGTAAAGGCCACTGAGCAAGCATCTCAACAGATGCAGAAAAGTCATTTGATGAAGCTCAGATTTTTCTTGATAAAAACTTCAGGCAGATTAGCTATATAAAGAATGCAACATGATGAAGAATATATGTGATAACATCATGCTGAATGGGGAGTGTCCAAGCTTTCTAAGATCTGGAACAAGAGAAAAATGTCCATTTTTAGTTCAGAAGAATGAAAGGAAGAAATAGAATGAATAGAGACATTGCAACTCTCACTGGAGGTGAAATTAAAAATGGAAATTTTAGCAATCTGGGAAACACTTTGACATTTTCATCCAGTTAAACATGCACTTATGACACAACCCTGAAATAATACTCTATGTTCATATAAGAACCTGTGACTGAATGTTCACCATGGCTGCATTAATAGTCTCTCATCACTGATGCTAACCCAACAACTTTGCCTTGCACAAATGAGAAAGCCAACTGGGGTCCATCTGCACCCTGGAATACACTGCAGCCCGAGTAGACACACACAACAGCGTGCACCCATCCCATATGTGTCTCAAAAGGGAAAGGAACCAATGGCGACAGGCTTCATTCCCATGGTTATTTATTTCTATGGTTTTATGGCAAAAGGGGACGCTACAGGGGCAGCCCTGGTGACACAGGGTTGGGGGACTGAGTAGAAAGTGACACCAGGAAATTTTCTCTCTGACAGTGGTGGTGGTGTAATGACTCTTCATTTGTCCAAACTTGCAGAAATATAGGGCTGATAAAAAATACAGTGTGTGTTAAATTTTTAAAAATTATTACAGTAAAAGATACGTTCCCACAAATCCACTCCAAATCCTCCCCTTCACTTATAGCACACTCATCCCATCATCCTGGCCGCTTTCTGAAGCAGCTCTGGAAGTCTTCTTTCAGGTCTTTAGAAAGTGTGATCAAATATCCAATGAAGAGTGAGGCTGAGCCCCACTCAACAGCATGAAAAGGATTTTTTATGAGGCTCATAAAATCCTGATGCTTTGTCCTCAGGATCTGGCACCGTGTGACCTCCAGCTCTTCCCCAAAGTGAAAACAACCACGAAAAGGAAAAGCTTTGAATCCATTCAGGACATTGAGGCAGCCAGGACAGCGCCAACTGAAGACCCTCAGGAAAGAGGACTCCAGAGCTGCAGCAGAAAGGGGTCAGAAGGATGGGACGAGGTGTTGGTGGTGAGGGGAAGAATTTTGAGGGAGATTCATGGTAACATTGTCTTTTCCTGTAATAACATTCTTTTAGTGTTTAAACGTGCACATTATTACTTGATCACATTTCATATACATTCAAATGAACTTACATTTAAAAGAGTAATTTTTATTACTCTTGTAATTATACTAACCATGCTTAAAAAAAAAATCCCACCACCCCGGCATGAAATGGAGCTGGGATTTGGAGGTGGGCTCCCGAGCTGTGGTTGTGGTGACCTGCCCATAACACGCCTCCTGCTCCGTACTCCCATCAGCACCCTCCCCAGGCTCCAGGCCACTGGCCTGTGGGCTAACATCTAATTTCCATGTCTGAGGACTCCAGCAAGAGAATTAACATTTTACAAAGGTATCAGATTCCCAGCACCCAACCTGGGAGAGGCCTGAGGTCACATGTGGCTGAAGCCCCCGTGTCCAAAGCCAAGGTAACCAGATGCCCTTCCCAGCAGGCGTCCACTGTGACTGTTGAGTGTCGTCTGCATTCCTCTTATGTTTTGTTCCTTTCCAGGAAGGTTGTCCTCTGTGAGTATCCATTCAACCCCCTTTTGACTTTTTCCATGAAGAATATTTGGGAAAATGTATTTGGAGGCCGTAATAGTCAGTTTTCTTCTTATTGGGACCAAATATCTGGCACCCACAACTTCAAGAAAGAAAGGATGTTTGGTGCACAGTTCCGGGGGACTCAGCTTGTGGTCAGCTCGTTCAAAGGCAGGAGCATCAAGGGAAGGAGTGTCACAGGGAAAGAGCATGGTAGGGCATAGCCACTCACTTCATGGCAGCCAGCAAGCACAGCAAGGGACAGCACCAGAGACCAAGGGGCCAGGGACAATATATGGTACCCAAGGTCACATCTCCATGACCCCGACACACCCAGAAGTGTGCTTCCCAACCCTCTCATCCAAGCCAACCAAGTTAATAATTGAGCCTAACTAGCACAGAGGTCACAGATGACCCTAATTTTAACTCCAACTGAGCAAGGGCTCCCATGTTCAAAAGGACAGGCCAGGGTAGACATGAGGATGGGTACTGAGTGATGCTGTGGGTCAGCTTGAGGACAGAGCAAGCAAGATGAGAGGAACATGGGGAAATCAACTTTCTATCAATTACCACTGCGATGGAAGAATCTCCATATTAGGCTCTATTTCCCTTATATAGACCTAAAACACCGTGGGGAGCACACAGTTACCACCTTCTCTTTTCTTGCTCCCAAATTCCACCGGGGTCCTGAACTTAGGATGTTCTAACTTTAAAGCCTAAAGGAAAAGGATTTAGACATCAGTGTCACCGTTCAAAGAGTATAAGAAATGTGTGCTTCAGTGAAAAACTCCACAACGTCCAGAGGCAACCAGACCCTAAGACTGTACTCTCTTTGAGCTGCTTTACACTTCTGTAGGTTGCTAGGCAGCTGATGTGTATACATACAGATTCTGCCCATTTGATCCTTAGTTTTGAGATCCCACCCCACCCTATCTATCCCCATGGCAGAAATAATTTCACCTCTATTTGCATATTTATTTCAATATGACTGATGAATAAATGTGTCAGCTTGAATTCTCTTTTGAACCAGTTATAACATTTTCCTTGTTCCCTCACTGAGTTTAAATTTGATCTTTAATATATGTTCATTTCTGTATCAGCATGAGATAACCTCCAAGGGAAGGTATCAGAGGGGGGACCCCACCTTGAACCACCCCAGGGTTCCACTTCAGAGACTGGCTTTGGCAGGTATTGGTGGAGCCCACTCCTGGCTAAAGTGACAATCCGTCAGCCTCCAGGACAGCACGGGCCTGAACCTAGCAATGTTTCTGGTGCGCTTTCCATGGGGCTCGGTGGGTGGGCTGGCTCTCAGGAAACATTTATTTAGAATTTAAAGCACATAACTGATTTATATGTACCCAGGACAAACAAAAGATCAACAGTAAAGGTTTTATGGTGCTTACTTCTTGCTATATAATTGAACCTAATAAACATCACATTAGTTACCTAGGTATATTTCAACTTATCTCTAAATTAATGGCTCTCCTTACATATATCAAATATTGTCAGCACATTATGGAAGTTGCTGTCACCCAGGAATCTACCCTGTTAGTGACTGATTAATATAAAATGATCCCTGCCCAACAGAAGGGAGGTGAAATGTGTTCACTAGAATTACCCAACCCCTTTGCCAGAACACACAGGGTCAGAGGAGGAGACAGGATGGTGGCCCAGGCAGCTCATATAAAATATTTTGAAGCTATTCAGAGGGAATGCATTAAAAACAAGTTCTGCAGTGGAGGTTAAGTGGCAGAAATCTTTACAGAGCAGAGGCTCTTTGTTTTGTAGGCTGTTTCCTGAGTGCAGTGAACTTATCAAGCACTTTGATGTAGCAAAAATTGTGATGTGCATATGTACAAATGATCCAAACACGGCAAAAAGCAGCTAAGAAAATCAATAAAGCAGCTTTTTAACAAATGCATCCCACACCCGATCAAAGAGATAGCCTGGCAGCTACATGCTACAGATCTGACACGCGGCGCACATTTGTTTCAAGGAGACAGTCTTTGCGTCGGCAAGGTGAAGCCTGTCTGTAATGAGCTTCTCCTGCCAGAGCAAAGCTGATGCTCAAACAGGGACTAAACAAACAAGGCCTTGCGAGCCTCGCGCGGGGAAGGCGTGGCCTGCTCCAGAGAAAGGCCGAGCTTGCTGCAGCTTCACCTGGGCTTCTCCTGGGTTCCGCCCCTCCTCCTTCGCGTCTCTGGAACAGACTTTCATGTGTAAATTTGAGGTCCAGAGCAAACACTCTCCTACAGGTAGTGGGTGCTTTACGTTCTTCTGTTTTTGCTTCCCATTGTAAAGAAGTGTAGTCACTGGGTAGACACTGGCTGCTAATAAAAGCCCAACCTATGTCTGCTCCATTCAGATGCTCACTTGGATCTCACATCCCAAGGCATGGTCTGAACCTTGTCAGGCGTAGGGTTTTTAAAATGGATCTGCTTGGAAGGTTTGTTTCTCTCCCAGGATTTGAGGGAGATAAACCTGGGGGGACCTTCTGCATCCCCGTGTTCTGGGCACACGCACCCACTCTATGTTCACTCGGGGTTCCCCTGGGGTTCACTCAGCAGCGTCTGGCCCTGCAGAGCAGGCTGCTGCCAGGCTCCTGCTGTGCACCCTTCCTGCTCCTCAGCCCCATTGCGCCTCCTTTTGCTGTTACACTGCTGCAGAGGCTCATCCTCGCCTCCACCATCGGGTGAAGATGAAATAAAACACAACTGACTCCAGATTAGCTTCCAGAGGCACAACCCAAGCAGGAAATAGATGCGCACAGCCCAGAGAGAGGGATCTGTTTCTGGATGTGTCTGACCCAAACCTCCACCTGGCACAGAGCTCCATCCTCAGCCTCACTCTGAAGAAACAGGATGAGAGCAAGCAAGGCCTCCCACAGACTCGGCCGCACCTTAACAGTGGAGGTGCGAGGTAGAGAAAGCAGCGGGCAGAAGAGCTGTGGGCCCAGCCCCGAGATGGGCGCTGGGGCAGCTTGACCATACTAGAGTGCTGGGGCGCAGTCTCCCCGCCAACACGTCCAAAGCAAAGTACGAAGCCCAGGGAGGGGAGGACCCAGCCCCTGCTGCTCCTCTGCTCGGCCTACTGGAAGGGCTAGGGTGGCTATGTACCATACCAAAGAAACTTCTACCCTGTTTCTTTTGACCCACAAGCCATTTGCTTTCACAAAAAAAGTTTTCCATTGTGCATATTTCTTCTTTATGATGGGCTGCTATGGACACATGGCTTCCACGGTGAAGTTAGCATATCCGTCATCTCACAAGGCATCTATTTGTTGAACAAAAATTTCAAATACAGTATGATTCTATTAATTATGATCCTCATAGTGTGCATTAGACCTAGACTTGTTCTCCTGTGGGTCTGTGGTGGTGCACCCTTGGCTACACCTCCCCATTCTCTGCCCCCCATCCCAGTAACCACGGCTTCCTTCCCTAACTTTGTGTGTTTGAAGTTTGTTGTTGTTGTTATTGTTTCCAGATTCCATGATACATCAGATCATGTAGTATTTTACTTTCTGTGTCTGGCTTGTTTCACTTAGTGTATTGTCTCTTAGGTTCATTGTGTGGCCACAGATGGCAGAGCTTCCCTTCCCTGTAAACGAGGACCAATATTACACTGTGAGTACACAACACAGTACCTGGTCCATCTGTCCATCGGCAGACACGTAGGTCTTCCCACAGCTCGGTCACAGTGAATAATGCTGCATGGGTGTGAAAATGCTGATGTACTAGTGAGGTGGTGGCTTCATCTCCTTTGGGTTTATACACGTGTGAGTGAGCGTGTGTGTGTGTGTGTGTGTGTGTGTGTGTGTGTATGTATGTGGCGTATTTTCTTGTTGACTCTAACAGGCACCAATGTATTACAAAGAAGTGTCACAATTGGAGAAGAAACCTCCGTGTGCATGTGCACACACACTTACACACTCATTCCTGCCTTCCCCTGCGCAATCGGAAATTATGAAATAGCTCAAGTATATTTTGAAAGAGATGAGAAATATTTTAAATAGCTTCTTCATATGAGCTATTTCTTTAGCAACTTAAAAATAATTTTAGCTATAGAAATTAAAGTGAGCTTTTATAATTGAAGACCATACTTACAATGTTAGTTACTGCTTTGATATGACTATCACACACATTCTTATCCTAAAGAATGAAAATTTTATAGATAGATAGATAGGTAGATAGATAGATAGATAGACAGATAGTTTGTTTTGGAGTTAAAGAAATTTTTACTTGCCATCCTTATTTCTTAGGTCCCCAAGTTTGAAAACATTGACATTTGTACATTTCTGAAAGAAAAATGAATAGCATGGAACAGAGAGAGATGTTTATGATTTCAACGCAGGCAAAATCCAATATAAAATTAACACCAGGGTGAAAAATCACAGGGAGACGCACTGACACTGGCTCTGTCTGCGTCTTCTGATAGAAAGCCAGAGGTCTTGGGGACTAATAGAAAACTGTCCCCAAGAGCTGCACCATGTACAAAACAGCAGGCTCAGAAGTGGCTCCCAGGGCTCTGTCTGAGGCCCACGGTCCCCTTTCCTACCTGCCAGATGTGGCTCTGAGCTTCTCCTTCCCGCCGTCCCCTCCAAACACCCTGCAGCTCCTCCTCTGCCCTTCCTGAGCAGGTTTGTCCTCACTTCCTCTGGTTTTCCCCACCCTGGACCTCAGTAGCCAAAGGCAGATCTTGATTCAGGGTTGTGCCCCTGCGGTCATCTCACGGACGTCAGCGCCGCTCTCCTGCACCCTCATCGGCACCTCAGGATCTGAACGTTCACTGAATCACAGGGCTGGGAGGACAGACATGCTCTGCCCTCTCATCTTTACCAAAATAATGATGATGACATACAAAGAACAATAAAACCAAACCCCCTTTACTTGCTATTTCCATTTAGTGCTGCCTTATTTTTCCCATAAAATTCTCTCTCACATCATCTTCAACTTGAGAAGTGAGACCCTCTGCTTCCCAGTCCTGGAATTGTTCTTGACTTTAGCATGCGTATTAGTCAGCTTTCTCGCTGTTGGAGACAACACCCAGTCCCTGCACCCTAAGGAGGAACAGTTGCAGTGGGTTCAGTCCATGGCTGCCTGGCTCCAAGGCAGACGCAGCATGGTGGGAGTGCTTGGTGTAGGTCAGCTGCTCACCCCTCAGCAGGCAGGAAGCACAGAAGGAAGGAGGGAGCCAAGGACAGCATGCACCCTCCCCAGCGGGCCCCTCCCAACAGAACCTTCAGTTACGAACTCATCTGCGGGCTAATCATTTGTTGAGCACAGCACTCCCCATAATCCAGTCACCTCATAATGCCTCACCACCGAACATGGGAGGCTTTGAAGAGACATGACGGCTCTAAACCACAGCAGTATCCTGCTTCGATGATCATCCCTCTTTCTTATCTCACTTTAATACATCCTTCGCCCGCTCCCAACCTTGCTGCATCCAAAATGTATCTCATCATTCAACTGACCTCCGCTACTCTCTGAAGTCTCAGTTATCTCCTGGGTGGATACCTCATCAGTTCCCGGACAGGTCTGTCCACACCCACACTTTCTCCTCTACAATTTGCTCCTTGTCTCTATTAGCTAGAGTGACATCACTTACCCAGTATCCCATCATGCCGTGCTTCTTCCCAGAATCCCACATGAACCTCCCCAGTGAATTCAAAATAAAATAAAAATGTCCTCCTGTGCCTCCCAGTCTTTGGGAGGTCTGCACTCTATCCCTGTGACCTTGTCTTCCTTTTAGCGTCACTCGGCTCTGAGCCCTGGTCTTCCTGCATCCAATCACAAAGCCCCCTCTGCTTGTGTGTGTGGCTGGTTCTTGGACACAAAGCCGCCTTGCTGCTGGTATCTCTTAGTGTAGAAAATAGTGGTTACAAAATTTGCCGTGGTGTCTCCCAAGGTTGATGTTGAATAAGTATTTGTTGCTAGAATGATGATGAGTGAGGCCAGGGAGATGTTCTCAGCGAGGTCAGAACACACAGCACAAAGCCCATGCTGGAGAATTATTTGTGAGAAGTCACCGTGAGTTCTTAGGTTCTTTCTTTACATGCCACGAAAACAATAAGTAAAACTAACTGAACATTTGGTTCTCAACTCTCAGCAAAGGAAAGGAGAGGAGGAGCTCCGACTACCCCAATTAATCACCATCCTGACTGGGTAGAGGTTTCACTATTTCACTCCATTTGTGTCCCTGGCATCTAATGCATGGCCTGACCATCACGGACAACCAGTATCTGTGGAGCGGACAGACAAGCAAATGGACACTAAGAGCAGAGGTAATTACAGAGAGCCAGGGAAGGCCTGAGGAACAGCCGATACTGTTGCTCGGGAGAGCGGACTGATGAGCAAGGGACCCGAACTGTGCGAAGTGCAGAGCACCGGGACAAAAAGGGTAAGTAGGCCAGGACATCTGTCCACCCACGGTGCCTCAGGAGCCGCACGGTTCCCTCCACCATGGCTCCGCGAATCCATGTGACTGTGGACCCACGAGTGAGGACCACGATGTGGAGAATGGCCCAGGTGAGCCCTGGTGGGTACTCGCAGTGAGCGAGAAGCCATTGGCTCTGTTTTAGAGATGCAAAGGTTGTTACAGCAGCAAACCTCGCCTGTCCTGGCTGGTACGGAGCCCACTAAACATCCGCCTTTCATCCTCCAGGGCAAACCGAGAGAGACGAAGCCAAACATACGTATTTACTGCTAGGAACCTAACACCTAAAGAGTGAGAAATAAAGGGGGAAATGGCTTGGCAACACATGACTGGTTAACAAACAGCAGGAGCATGCAGAGATTTCACAGTTACTGTGATGTGCACCAACCAGGGTCGGGACCTTCAGGGCTTCAGTTCCCCAGCAGTCTCAGAGTTGATGCCAAGCAGCAGGGAGAGGGGGCAAGGGCATGGGGTGGGACAAGAAAGAGAAGGGCGATGGCAGCGACCGAGCAGCAGCAGAGAAGAACAAGATGTGTCTCAAAGCTGGTGAAAAGACGAGTTCCGCAGGAGCAGAAGCAGGCAGGTCCCAGGGATGGGCAGAGTGAAAATAAAGCTGAACGTGGAATGTAACCAGGTTCGATGAAATCACAATGTGCAGACACGCATTGGTTTACATTTTGTATACAAACCCATAAAACGATCAAAATCATGCCTGGCCCAGTATGTGCATGTCAGCACAGTACAAGAAGGTAGTCTAAGAAACACCTTCTGTATGTGCAGCAGCGCTCTGTCACCACCCCGGTTTTGAACAGTTGCTACTGTCTGCCCTACATCAAGATTGTTCCTAGGAGGAGAGGAAAAAGATGAAACAAGACCCAACCTGCTGTCCTGGAACCCCAGGCACAAGTGGGAACTCCAAAGAGAGCTTTGGACACATGCAACTGATGATCCTGCCACACAGTTGCCCCTCAGTACCACAGAAGATGGCTTCCAGGACCCAGCAGGAACCGACCTCCAAAGATGCCCAAGCCTCTTACCTAAAGTGACACAGTATCTGTATATAAACTGTGTGCATTGCTTCCTATACTTTACACCTTGTCTCTGTTAATTAGACTACTGGATACAATGTACACTGGACACAGTGTATGTGTGGAATAGTGTTCTTCTGAAGTGTTTAGGGGAGGATGACACGAAGAGTCATGCTTCGTAGAGGTGCAGTTTTTCCCCCCAATATTCTCAATCTGTGGTTCATTGAATCACAGATGGAGAAGCTGCAGCTACAAAGAGCCAGGTGTAATTTGAGTTTTAACTAATAACTGAGACAAGACACGCGGGGGTCTCAGTCCCTGGCCTTTGGCCTCCACGGGGAAAGCAGAGAGGAGGAATCAGAGCTAAGGTGCTCTGACGAGGGGGAGCCCAGGCTGACCCAGGATGTCAGGAAGAAAGTGAGGGCCTTAGGGCTGGCAGGAAGAGAGGCCCCCATGTCCCCACCCACAGAAACCAGGTCAAGAGACCAACAAAGAAGGAGGCAGAGTATGGCGCATCTGTGGAGCAAAGCTGGAAGGGAAAAGAATCCTGGTTTTCCAAAATAAAACCCTCCGCCCTGCTTCTCTGAATGATGGCCACTAATGCCACTTTGTTGTTTATAGAAACGCTGGTGCCAGCATGGACCCTTCTGCACGTGCACGTTTCTGCCAAGTCACCTGGATGTAAAAGTGCACCTCTCTGTCCAACCTGTATCCTCCCTGGGTGCCCCAGCCGGGGTCCCCACAGCCACAGGACCCCCTCAGCACCATGGGTTTTCTCCGAGTTCTGGGGCTTTCTGCTGCCCTCAACTCCCTCAGTGATTAGGGCTGTTCCTCATCCACTCCGCTAGCTCACAGCTCCTCCTGGAGCATCACCGTGAGTTCCAGTAAAGTGCCACCTGCCACGCCTCGCCTCACCAAACCACTTCTGCTGTTTCTTCCAACTACCGTGCCTCTGGTTCTGGGACCCCAGGCTTCCTTTGCATCGAGCTGCAGTCTCCCTCTGAAGACCTCAGGGCACCCGGGCTGCTCCAGTGCTGCTTCTCAGGGCCCTGCCTGCCCTTCGCCCTGGCTCTGAGTTGCACAACCCTGGTGCAGGGCATGGACTCCAGTCTTTGTCATCAAGAGGGAGCATCATTCTGTCCAGGAGGGCATGTTTGGGTGGCCTCCGCGGTTATCAAAATAGACCCGGATGGTGGACTCTCAGGCCAGGGGGGCAAAGGGTATCCTCAGTTTTATTTCTGTCCCTCATTAAGAGTTTAGCCTGTGACCTGGTACCCCAGGCTGCAGGAAGCTCCGTCTACACAGGCGCATGAGATTTAAAGGCACATGTACATTAAAAGGCTGTTCTATGTTTATTTGCTTGTGTTTGTTTGTGCAGTCCTGGAGAGCAAAACGAGGAAGGTGCCGCTACTTAACTGCAACCCCAGACCCTTAAAATTATTCTCATTCTTTTACTATAAATTTTGATACAAGGGCTCACTATTTCCCCCAGCCTGGCCTTGGCCTTGAGCTTGTGACCCTCCTGTCTTGCCCTCCCGAGTAGCTGGGAGCACCATACCAGCTAAAGCGTTGCTCTCTGTGCATAATAAAGCATGTTTTACATGTGGACACACACACATTAAAGAAGAAATACATAATTCCTGGGATAAGAGTTGTGTCCCACAAATGCTAGGTATTACACCTGCCCTTAGTTGATCAAACAGGGAGTCCACAATGAAATAACACATTGCAGCAGTTAGGAAGACAAAATCATATGCTAGTAAGGAGGCCAGTTAGTTGGCACACAGGACTCGGGCTGGCTTTTGTGCCTATCCTGTGGTGTTCATCCTGTGCTGGTTTTGCAAAATGCTTTTAGCCAGAAGGAGCCACAGGAATGCAGATCGACAGGAAACCTGCGGCGCCCCAGACCCGAACAGAGGCTGTGACCCCCACCCATGTGAATTTCCCCCGGAGGGAGAGCACCTTCCCTTGCTGGGACCCAGCAAGCACACAATTACAAGATCTTCATCTCTGCCATGCTTCCCTTCTCTTCACCCTAAGGGGATTTACTCTCCTGAGTTTAGGGTTAGGGGTAGGGGAGCTCATTGCCCATCTCCTGGTCATTGCCTACATTCCTCCTTCAGACTGATTTCTATCTACACCCCTTTAGCCTGTCTGTTGGTATCGCCCCAGACCCTGGTTCTCCCCTCTTTAATACATCAGTGCCAGAAAGTAGAAAAAACACTTGAAGAGAGCCACGTTACTCTCCTGCTATTCTGAGTGTGACCCTGGGGTTGCAAATGCCGACAGTGGCTGTGTGAAGCTGCGATCTAGGTAGAGTCCGCCTCCAGGTCAGGAAGCACTGCACGCTGGGGTCATCAACCTGACCGTGATGTGTCTGGGATGCAGGCAGCAGCCTCCAAGCTCAGATGGAAGGCCTGCTTTCTTTCTCCTTTTTAAAAAATTTTTATTTTAAGGAGAGTAGTAAATGAGGGGAAAAATAAAAGAACAATAGCAGCATACTAGCATCACAAACATAAACAAACCAAAGCAAGAACATTTAAAGTGAAGCAGGGTTTCAAGACAAAGTAATACGAATTAACAGTGGTTGTTATATTACATATTGTTATCTTCAACTACGTTGCTCAGATTAGCAGATGTAAGAATGGAAGGTTGTTCAAACCATTAAAGAGCATAAGAAAATAATTATTAGATGAAACATTAGAGATAATATAGAGTTCTGTCCCTTTCTCTGAGAGTAGGACCCACAGCTCGGGAGCAGTAGGACAGTCACACTCCACACCCATGGCCTCACTGCTCCTCAGTATGTCCTGGGAATTCCTGTCCCCCATAAATAGCCCTTGAGTGAGTCCAGTAAGCAATCAGTAAAATAATCTACTATACACAAATATAAGAACACATATATATTCCTTTGAATTCCACATTAAACAGAGATGCTAATTTGAATGTATTGCTGAGGCTGAGTACCCAGAGCTGCACCTTCAGGGTCCACAGGCAATCATCCTGTGTGATAATTAACCAAGTGGAAAGACAGTGCAGGTCTGTTGGACACAGAGGCCTCCACTAGGACTGCAGGTCAACACTGCTTGACCGATGGGGACAGATTCATGTGGGCACGCACCCCCTGGGTACGTGGCTTGGTATGCCCCCGCCAAAGCACCCGGAGAGAAAGTGGAAGCTTGCTGTCCCCAAAAGGGAGGACTCAGTGCATTTTTAGGAATATAGAATGATTGAAAAAGAACACCTGGGAACCATTTTATGGTTAAATATGTTGGTATGTTTTCCTTTAAAAAGCCTCGGAGACACAAAATACAAACATCCCTCCTTGAAGACTTCCTAGTGAGTGCTTAACAGAAATAAAAGCAAGAGGAATGAATTTAAAGACTGAAAATGCAAGCACTTTGCAAACATAAGAGGAAGGTGCTTGAGGGCCAGGACCCGGACCTGCACTGTGGCCTTTCTCCTTGGTGTCCACGCCTTCCTCCTTACCTGCTGTGGCACAGGGAGCTGCAGCCAGACCCTCTCCACATGTGGGGTTGCATGGCTGTAGCAGTGTGTCCCCTCTGGGGCTATAGCTACTCCTGTCCCAGTGGAATACAACAATTACCCCATTAGCTGCTGCTTCACTTACTCAGGGTTCATTTACCTATGTCAGTCACGCTCCAAAGAAACTGAAATGGAAAGTTCCAGAAATCAAAATTGATAAGTTTTAAATCATAGTTTGTTCCGCACAGTGTAATGGAATCTCTCACTTCCCACTCTGCCTTGCCCACAGCAGGAATCATGTCTGGGGCCAGAATTTCCGCATTATATATGCTGCCTTCCCAGGAGTCATGGAGCAGCTGTGTCAGTTACCAGATCAGCTGTCTCAGTGTCACGGCTCCTATGTTTAAGTAAACTATTTTAACAATGCTCCCAAAATATGAGCCTTAATGCCAGCCAGTTGGATATGCCAGAGGAAAGTTGTTAAGTGTTACTTCAAGAGAAAAGACAAAAATTCTGGACTTCATAAGAAAAGGAAAAAAGTTATGATCGGAGGTTGCTAAGATCTACTGCAACAATGAACCTTCTGTTTGCAAAATTTTACTCTATTGTTTTTGAAACTTTTCTACATTCTTTTTAGTACTGTGGCTAGTTCTAGTGCTGACTCAGCAAGTTAGACTTCCGCACGAGTTTGTACATATAAAAAAAGCATATTGTATATAGGGTTTGGTACTATTTATAACTATAGACAACTGACTAGGGCTCAAATCTTGGATAAGGAGAGATAGCTATGTATTAATCCTCTACTTTTGTACTTAATGTTCTGTGTGCAAAGTCCTCCTGCAAATACTCTCCCATTCGTCCTACCATCCCCTTCCCGTCTTTGCTCAGATGCCTGCCTGCTGGGTTGGCCCTCACTGACCACCCCGTTTAAAGTCTTCAACAGCCTGGAACCTCCCCCACTCCCGCCAGTCCCTTCCTGGGTTAATTTTTTCTGTTGAAATAGCCATCAGACATACCCTATTTTACTTGCCAATTTTCATAGATGTCTGCCTTCTCCCGCTGGTTCTGTAAAGCGGCACAAAGACTGAAGATTGTGTCTTTCTACATCTTGTTTTCTAGTGCACTCTCCGTACCTGGTACCCTGGTGGGGACTTCTTGTTGAATGAAAGAATAAATGCACCTGGGAGCACCTTGCAAAGAGGAGACTATTTATTTTATTCACATTTATAGAATATCTATTATTGAGCAAGAGAACTGACATTTGTAGAACACTTATTATTGAGCCAGGTACAATATTTTCATTTCCTCATGTAAATGTTTTGGTTTATTTTTAAAATTTTCCTACATTGGTACCTGTGTGCAGAACATCACGGTCACAGTCCTGAGTGGAGTTGGTCTTTGCGCATAACACATCCCAGTTCCTTCTTCACCCCTTCCCCCCCTCGCCTCTAGGACCCCTCCCCTTCGAGGACACCCTCTCTCCCTACTTCCTGTTGTCTGTCTTCTACTTTGTAGAGAGACAGTTTAAAGAAGAGCCACAGAAAGATGGCAGAATCCCAGGGCCGGGAAGACAGAGGAAAGTACAGGAAAACGGGAGAAGAGCAGGAGCGACTGGGCGTCAGGGTGCAGGGGGCACAGAGGACCCGCTGTGTTAAATGCAGCGTGAGGCACAGGAATGTGAGCACCACCGGCTTTGGGCTGAAGTGGTGGTTGGGGAACTGCAAGGAAGCAGCTGTAGGAGAAGAGTGCAGACTGCAAACTGCGACTGAGTGAAAGAAAGATTTCGGGAATGGAGTTAAAGGAAATAACGTGGTTAAGGAATGAGGAGGGAGGGCATCTGGGCCATCACAGCAGCACAGAAAGGGAAAGAAGGCGTAATACTATGCCAGGTTGTGTTGTGTGTGTGTGTGTGTGTGTGTGCATGCGTGTGTGCATGTGTGTGTGTGCTTGCGTGTGTGTGTATGTGTGTGTGCATGCATGTGTGTGCATGCAAGTGTGTGTATGTGTGTGTGCATGCAAGTGTGTGTATGTGTGTGTGCATGCATGTGTGTGTATGTGTGTGTGCATGCGTGTGTGTGTATGTGTGTGTATGCGTGTCTGTGCATGCATCTGTGTGTGCATGTGTGTGTGTGCATGCATGTGTGTATGCATGTATGTTTGCGTGTGCATACATGTGTGTATGTGTGTGTGCATGCATGTGTGTGCATGCATGTGTGTATGTGTGTGTGCATGCATGTGTGTGCATGCATGTGTGCGTGCGTGCATGTGTGCATGCATGTGTATGTGTGTGCATGTGTGTGTGTATGTGTGCATGTGTGTGCATGCATGCGTGTGTATGTGTGTGTG